>VIBQ01000024.1:360546-488117 GCA_006937295.1 Carpinus fangiana | reverse complement strand
AAAAAAAAAAAAAAAAAAAAAAAAAAAAAAAAAAAAAAAAAAAAACTATTAAGTTTTTTTAACAAGCAAAAAAAAATAAAAATTAACACTACGTTTATGTTCTTATATAGGTGTGTATAATAGAAACCCATACAATATATAGATTGAGATATTTCTAATAGAAAGTAACTTCTCTCATAGAATTAGACAAAGTTTTCCTTCAAACTAGGTTAGAGGAATTTCCTTCAACCTAATCTATAAAAGTGACATGTGTCCCTTTTTTTAAGGGGTTTGTTAGGGGTTCTTCCCATAGTGTTCTCCTAGCATTCTCACAGTCCTACGTAGAACATGATTTTAAAAAAAAAAAAAATTGTAGTGGTCCTCACCACCGGTTTTTTTGTCAACAGATTAATTTTTATGAGTTAATATTAAGGTTCTAATGCTTTAAAACTTGTTTTTGGATTCAAAACTAAAACTTAGGGGTGGAATGTTAACTTTTTAGGGATGGTATCATCCAAAATGGATTTGATCATCCTAAATTTAGTGCTAATGCCTAAAAAAACCAATGGTGAGGGAACACTACAATTTTATTTTTTCTTAAATCATTTTTCGCGTAAGACTGAAAAAACGCTAGAAGAACACTATGGGGAGAACCCCTAACGTTTTCCTTTTTTTAGTAACATGTGATGTAGCACCCCAAATTTTAATAGTCTTATTTTATAAATATTTATTTGATAACATTATTCAATGATATTTTTTGAAAGTTTATAATATTATGTAGTGTGGTAATTAGATAATGGTAATTGGTGGAATACTGTGATAGTAAATGGTAGATGTAATAATAATGTTGGTAGGTGAAATAGTAATGGTAGGAAGAATAAGTTACAATGGTAGGTGAAATAGTAATGGTAGGAAGAATAAGTTACAATGGTAGGTGTAATAGTATGGGTAGGTGAAATAGTAAAATGAGGGTAGAATTGTAAATGAAAGATAGAATAGTATCTTAATTTTTCCTATAAATAGGGTTTCTCCCTTCACAATTTCACCACTCTTCTCCCTTCTCTTCTTTATATATTCTTCATTCTTCCGCTTTCTACTCGGTCTTTCTTCTTTCGGAAGTGTTTACACAAAAAAGAGAGAGAAAGGGTGAGACAAGGCGCTGTAAGAAAGGAAGAACACGAGAGAGAAAGCGGGCTTAAGAAATTAGTTCAGATAAAGTAGTGGGTGATAGTCAGATTGGAGCAGCTAGATTCTTTTGGAAACTTAAGCCTTGGTCTAAAGGTAAGTACATTCACTACCCTTTCTAAAGTTATCATGTCATGCAATTTATGTACAGTTGTAAATACTTATTTGTTTTTATTTACATATTACGAAATTATGTGGCATGCATGAAAGATTTGAGGAAATAAACTTTTGTGAAAAGATGATGATTAAAGATGATAATAAAACCCTCATATATGTTGCTCTAAGATGTATCAAAAGAAGTACAATGAAAAGTACAAGAAATGCTATGAATGAAATGTACAAAGAAAAGTACGAGAAATGTTATGAAATGAGGGCACATGTATAGAGGAGAATTTTGGCCCCAAGAAAGAAAAGAAAGAATGAGAGTTCGGTACCGATACTCAGATGGAGGCGAAACCACTAAGGTGGTATTCTATCAACATGACCGTTGAGTGCACCAAGAAAGAGTTAATTGACGGTTGGGCATGGCTGAGGCCACAGTTCAGTGCCATGGTCACAAGGACCCGCAACCCTCGTGCACAGGGGTAATAGTGTACATGGGCCTTAAAATGAGAAAATAACAAGATAATTGCATCAATGATTTTCTATGATGATTTACAATGATGCAACATGATGATGATTTACAATGATGCAATATGATGATGTTTTACAAAGATGATTTACAAGAATGATTTATGGCGATGATTTCTTACTAGATGTAATAGTATGTATATGTTACAAGAGATGCAACCGTACATACATTTATTATGATGGTTGGTAGTATATCTATTTGCGAAAATAGTTTTCAAAACTGAGAACAATGAGTAAAACTATTTATGGTGGTGGATTTTACTTGCTGGGCCCCCTTTAGGCTCACTCAGTTTTATTTCTTGTTTTCAGGTAGAAAGCTTGCTGGAATAGAAGGCCGGAATGGGGGCGGGGATAACTATTAAATTTTCAATATCTTTTCAAGTCAGTTATTGTAATAATATGAGCTTCCGCAATTGAAGTTTATGTTTTCTAATTTTGCATATAATAAAAGCTCTTAATAAATATTTTATATATTTATCGTACTCATTGAAAAGTCAAGTACTCTGATAGATCTTATGGGTCTTTGCAAAAAAAAAAAAAATTATTGTAAAAGAAAAAAGGTGACAAACCTAGCCTTAATGGCCTTGGGGTGTAATATGTGAGATGCACATGAGTTTTTAATAAAAATTATTCCAACTTTGCCTCTGCTATTAAAAAAACATGTGCATCTCACATATTCAAGTGACACATGTCACTTTTATAGACTAAGTTTGAGAAAATTCCTCCAACCCAGTTTGAAGGAAAATTTTATCCATAAAACTCTCATAGAACTTTTCCAATACTAATTAATTGTTATATTAATATGAATTTGGATGATATAATATGACTTATGCCGTATATAGGATAGTACATGTATACATTGTATGACATAAATTAATTAATTGTAGTTTACTAACTTAGACTAACGTTTTAAATATTTATTCTCCTTATGCTTCTCATTGTGATCAATACAACAATACCTCTATATCATACTTTATTTCTCTCTCGTTATCATAATCATCAACGTCGTGACAGAAAATATGAACATATGATCTCTTTGTAAGAATCTCCCTTTAAGGTGGATGTTCTATAGAGGACAAAGTGACTAAAGAACCAGAAAATCTTGAAAGTAAAAGTTAACTAATGTTCTCTAATTCCCCCAACTCTATTTATAGAGTTATCATATAACTCTTCACCGAGAGTACTATCTTGTCACTTTAACATAACTTTCATGAAAGGCTATGATTAGCTATGGGAATGAGCACACTACTTATGGTGTGATCATCTCCAAATTATCATATCATGGTCATCTTCACCAGCATTATTATATTCTTATTGATTAAAGCTATTATTGTTGTAATATAGCATCAGCAAAAAGTATGACCAAATTTATTAATATTTATTATAGCTATTATTGTTGTTCTTATATGCCTGTGTAGTGTGTACAAGTCTTTGCTGGTGGTGGAGAGGCCCTCTTGCCTTGGATGAGCTACAAATTGTGGAGAGAGGCTCCATACAATGCCAATTGTTCAGATAAGAGAGGCGTCGTAGATGTTATTTTATTAGATGAGTATGTATGANGCCTAAGTCAGTGTATGCTTTTGAGATAATGAGGAAACAACAGAAGCTTTAAGAGTGCTAGAGTTGCGTTACCAGAACATGTGGAGGTGACTTGCATTATATAGGCATGGAGTGATTGTTCCCTTGTCAATGACTGACTCTTCCCTGATTTTCTGCGAGGCAGTTTGTTACCAGGGATTTGGGTAGTTATCCGTATCATGACCTGATGGGATCGAGATAGGATTTGGTTGTTATGGCACTTTAAATTTTGAATGCTTGTAGATAATATATCTAATCTTGCACTTTTGAGTACTTGGCATTTGAATGGAACGGATAGGATAGGATCTTTGAATTTAATCTCCTGATCCCTAGCTTTTCAGGCTTCGGAAGCCTTGAGCTCAAAGTATCGGTGATATATTGTGATCGAGGCCCGAGGCGGTTCTCGGGTGATCGAGGCCTGAGGCCTTCTCGCCTGTTCGAGGGGTTCTCGGGTGCTTGAGGCTTGCCTGGCTCTCGAGGCTCGAGACGCTCTTGGGCTCTCGAGGCTCGAGACGCTCTTGGGCTTTGTACATGGGCCTTCCTTGGGCTTAGTACAGGTCGGATGGTCTTGTGGGGTTGATTCATGACCCAACATTTATTATAGCTATTATTGTTGTTCTTATATGCCTGTGTAGTGTGTACACGTCTTTGCTGGTGGTGGAGAGGCCCTCTTGCCTTGGATGAGCTACAAATTGCGAAGAGAGGCTCCATACAATGCCAATTGTTCGGATAAGAGAGGCGTCGTAGATGTTATTTTATTAGATGAGTATGTATGAATTAATAATAAATTTTTATCTTATATTTGTAAGTTTTAAAAGGTTAAGGCCAGGCTAATCTAGGATAGATTTTACAAGTCCAAGTAATATAACTAAATAATTCAGCCAAAACTCATAGCCCTTTTTTATTTTTTTTTATTTTTTAATTTTTTTTAACTTTAGTAATAATTTAACATATTATAATATTACTAAAAGGTTCTCCAATATATCTAAGTATCTCCCCAACAAGTAATTGAATCAGAGCGAATAATGATGTATGGCATAATAAATGATGGTATTCATTATTGTACTCGAACTATTGAATATACATGAGTAAGTATAAATATATAAGATTTCTTATAATTGTTATAATTTATTTATTTATTTATTTTTAAATGAGTCGAGCATAACTTTTGTTAATGAGTGGAAACATCTTAAGCACAACATTCAACATGAACAATACATTGAGGGGCCTTTCTCAAGAAAAGCGCATTCCTCCCTGAGAGATAGCACTTCCTTTGTAAGACGATGAGCCGCTTAATTTGTCTTTCGCCTAACATTATTGACCTTCCATTTGTGCAAACATTTCAGTACCTCTCTAGCATTCTTACGTAGGTGGCCATACAATATACTCCAATTTGTTTCGTCTTTCCGCAATGCTTGTACCATTTAGAGAGCATCACCTTCCAATTCCATCCTTCGCAACCCCAATTCTCTACTAAAGACAACAATCCTCAAAGCCGTCAAAGCTTTAGCAACAATCACATTGATGATGTAGTAGTACTTTGGAGCTGACAACATTGTCAACATCTCTCTTATCATCTCTAATAATTACGCCTATTCATAGCCTTATTCCAATTGACCTAAACAATTTTTTTTTCTTCTTTTTAGAAGAACCTTAATAGAGTATGTAGGCGTGGGTAAATAAATTAAATCCTACATTATATGAATGTGACAAATATAAATTATTAATATAATATGATTGAGAGTCCATCATGTCATGAAACAAATAACCAATTAAGTGGATTTATTTAAAAAGAAAAGAAAAAAAAAATCCCAAATGATCTCATTTATGAAAACCAAAAACACAAAAACACTACTAATTCGTTTCATCGACGGTGAAAATATTTTGGAAAAATAATTTTTCTATCTACAGTACTTTGTCACAGATGAGACATAAATTAGTTATAAATTGAGTTGTAACTAAGTCATACAAACCAGTTTAATGAAGTGATATGTGTCTCTTAATATGTGAAAAACACGTTTTTTTTAATAACATTATCTTCTCACATTTTTTTTAGTAACATTAATACGAAAAAGCATGTGAAAACTTTAGAAACACGTGTCACTTTATCGGTTTGGTTTATATAAATTAATTACAAACTAATTTGCAGCTGATTTCTGTCTTTGAAATACAATTTATTAGACTGGTTTGTAGCTAATTTCTATCCACGAGATAGGCCAATAGAAAATTAACACTGTGTATAGCGCCTAAGAATGGCAAACTCGTCCTACACCGTCAAGAAATTTCATTGCTGCCAAATAATAAAATAGTATATTTGTGAAATATCTGTAAATAAAAATGTAGTATATATCATTTATCGCCTAAATAATCTATTTTGCATTCTCACAAACTTGAAACAGAAAGATACGAAACATTTCCTTCAATTTAACTAGCTTGAAATTTACACATATTCACTCATTCTCAAGGGACCTAAAGAACATGACTTTCTCCAATACAATGAGAGAATTTACAAACTATATATCGGATTCATCTTACAACCAACTTGGCCAAATCTGAGGCCCCCATAAGTGCTCTGCCATAAGCTACAGGAAGTGATACAAGTTTCTTTGCTTTTCCTACATAAGCCCGTTTCGTGAAGTTGTTGTAGTCATTAGCTTCGATGGCATCCAAGATCTGCCGATACAGCAACAACGACGCCCATACTGGCCACCTGCTGGCGGAGTTGAGCTCCCCGACGCCCTTCTCCGCCTCATCAAAGAACTTCCTAGCTCGCTTTATCTGCCCCTTCATGAAATTTCGCCATTTATCTGTCACTTTGCCGCGAAATATATCGTCATCGGAAAGGCCTGCACGCGCTAGTTCCTCTTGCGGGAGATATATTCTTCCTCTCCTAGCACTAGGAAGATCACATGCATATATATAAGGTGTGAGTTAAGTAGCTTTGTAAAACGAATAAAAAAATAGTTTTTTTTTTTTTTTAAACTTCACCTACCCATGATGTTTTATCACTTCTATAATCGGAATTTCAATCTTTAAAAAGTTATAATATCGGATCCTCATCTTTAAAATTTTGCAATGTCACCCTTACCAATTAGCTTTATAGTTAAATTAGATTGTATACGGATAAAATATCACTTATACTCCTCTAAAACTTTAAATAATAATAATAAGGGGTATTTTTACTTAACCCCCTTGAAGTTTCACATCTTTTGCAAACACATCTCTAAAGTTCAAAGTCTCTTACTTTGGTACATCAAACTTTTGTTTCGTTTTAAATATCCCATTCCGTTAGGATTTTCCGTTAAATCCTAACGGATGGATGTGAAATTACTAAAATATCCTTAGTTATTTTTCACTTTTCCGTTTAATTTAACTACAATATTTAACAGTAAGGAAGTATTTAAAATGAAACAAAAATTCAATACACCAAAGTGAGACTTTGAACTTTAGATGAGTATTTGCAAAAGGCAAAGAACTTCAGTGGAGTTAAATAAAATTACTCCTAATAATAATAATAATAATTTAAAAAAAATTAAAAAAAAAAAAAGTATTTTGGGTATTTCAATGTCCTCCGTTAATATTTGACAGTAAACCCAAATGCATGTTTGACATTGCAAAGTTTTAAAAGATGACGACTTAACATTAAAATTTTCGAAAGATTGAGAGTACTGTTGCAAAAGTGATGAAAAATCTGGAGATAAGTAGTGAAGTTTCCTTCGTTTTTTTTTTTTTTTCTTCTGCATTATATAAAGAAACTTACTCTTCTCCAACGTCTCTGAGGATGTTGGTGAGTTGATTAGCGATTCCAAGGGCCAAAGCAGCATTGTAAACAGTCTCCGTCGAAGCATTAGATTCCGGTGCTATCCCCATCACCGGAACACTCATAAGACCCACAGTTCCGGCAACATAGTAGCAGTAAAGGTAGAGCTCATCAAAGTTTTCATATCTAGATTTTCTCAAGTCCAGCCTCATCCCTTCTATCATGTCCTTGAAGGGCTGTATGTCAACAGGGTACTTTGCAACGGTATCAGAGAGGGCAGCATCATACATATCGTAGGGGCGACCTTGGAAAAGATCATTCAATCTTTTGTCCCATCTCTCCAGAGCCTTTGGTGTGATGTGTGAAGCATTTGGCCCATCCACAAGCTCGTCGGTCCTCCTGCACCACACTGCATGGACAGATCCACAACACAATATCCTTCAATCACATGCAATATACATATTTTAATCGTAGCCATTTGCATGGTACATGATATTAGGAACACATTTTTTGGTTGCTATGTTGAGAGATATTTCTTCATATGATATTCAAAAATGATATGATATTAGAGAAATGATATTCAAATATATAATTTTGGCTAACCAAGGTGTTAAAATAAGACCAAAACGAACTTCATCCAACTCAGCAAAATTCTGAAACAAGCACTTCACTCACCACCAAATAGTAGAGAGAAATGTTATTATTTTAGCTAAAATGGAAAGAATTTATTGAGCCGAATGTGAATACTTCCAATGATTTCCAAGAGTTCTCGATTGTCTTCGGCAAGGTCATGGATAAAAAAAAAGTTACCAATCAAAACTTAAAAACATTTTCGACTGAAAATATGGTTCTTTAGAAAATATTTTACATGGAAATAAGCACAAGCTTGTAGAAACATACAAAAATTAAATGAAACAAATTGGTGCATAAGTAATGGGGACAACAAAGATGACAGAAGAAAAGGAGTTGACAAGTTTGAAAAGATAAACGGCACATACCATAAATTGCCCAAACAGCTCTTCGCCGCGCTGGCGTCATGAGTAATGTACCTGAAAATTGAAGGGAAGAAGCTCAATTAAACAGAATTTTGCCAATTGAGGGTGAAATTAAGATCCAAAAAGAGAAAATAATTGAACCAGAATGCTTAAGAGTGTGGTGCCCACTAGGTAGGTTGGCCTAAGTATTCTAATCATATTCCAATGATTATTAGGTTTGTGGGCTAAAGCAGGTGGGCATCATATTCAAAATAAGAGTAACAATTTGTATTTGTATATTGAATTCAGGTCAAGATAGTATAAGAATATATACGTTAATCCTAATCCAATCTATTAAATTAAACAGTCAAACCCTCAACCATAATTCAATAATTTCTTGTCAAGTTCATTGGATTGTGTCCAAAATTGTATACTTAGCATTAGATTCAGATTCAAGTGAATCTAAGATTCCAAGGTTACTTATCCCACAATGGGAAAAAAATATATAAAAAATTACAAGCTAAACACTATTTTTCTGCAGATCCAAAAACTTTTTGTATAGAAAGCATAATATAATACACATATAAATATAATTGCTGGACCCCAGTAAATAAGAACAAAAAAAATTACAAAAAAAAGTAACAACATTATCTCATAGAAGCTAGAAACAGAATAGATTAGAAGTTAGAACCATAAACAAACACAAGGGAGGCAGAAAGTGGAAGTACCCAAGTAGAAAGTCTTGGCATATTCAGCGCAGACCTCGCCACACCTTTGATAAGCCTCATTCAACAGATTCCAATCAGCCATACCATCGCTCTCAATTGGTTTTTTCAAATCCAGAGCACTCTCTCCCCTCTGCTCTCTCACCAGAGCTGCTTGCTTTAGCACCACTTCATAGACCCTCTCCTCGGAGGATCTCGATGGGTGTGCAACTGCACTTGAACAAGCAGCCGAGACCCCAGTCGAACTCAGTTTACAACTCCTTCCTCTTCTGCCATTTCTGGGCACGAGACTGAGCAGAGGCTGAGCATTCTCAACGGGGCAAACCACCCAGAGAAGGACTGCAGTCATCTCCTCAAGCGCAGACGATTCTTCTGAGAAAAAATTTCACTTTGTTTCGGCTTCTTCAATTTTAGCGTTGCAGACTGAGAGAGGGTAAGGTTATTGGAAAAGTGGTGTTGGCTTGGCAAATGGGTGGCCAGTAGACGACTCTTTTGACTTGTATTTGCTCCACAACCTGCGAGCCTCGCTGGCCTAAAAGTGCAACCTGCAAATATGCTCTTCTAACCGCTGGTCGACACTTGGAAATGTGTGGATAGCATTTGGTTACCCTTCAACTCAACATCCGTTTTGACCATCTGGATTCATCCTTCAAAATGAACAGTTTAGATTTATTTATTTATATAACTAATAAAATAAAATAAAAAATAGCTAATAAACATGGCGGGGCCAAACAATTCATATTGTAAGGGCCGCTAAACTTTTTTTTTTTTTTTTTATTTCGGGGAAAAAAAAGTTTTTAAAATTGCACTTTACGATCTCGACCCGAACTCGAGTATCTAATTTTCCTTTCAATATAGTCTATATTGAAATGTCCCTAATATGGACTTTTAACTCACTAGTGGCAAGAAGCTCGCTCAATACCTACTCGGCTAAGCTCGATCCGAACTCGAGTTGGAGTTCGACACTATACAAGCTCACTCGTTACTGTTGAAATTCACTCGATTAGCTAGTGACACATACCCGGCTTGCTCGATTAAGCTCAACGTGGACTCGTGAGTTAGACTTGTTTAAGTCGAACTTGTCTGACTTGCCCAGCTTGTTAGCCTAGCTCGTTAGCTCGTTCATAAATCATATATATATATAAAAAAAAAAAAAAAAAAAGAGTTATATAAATTTGTATATTAGTAATTAAGTAATATATGTTATATAAGTTATTTAATATTTATATGTGTATGTATTAATTAACATACTAACTAATTAGTTAGCTTGTTCATATATCTTGTATATATATTACTAAAATTAGTTATATTAATTTATACTATAGATAAATATCTAGAAGTTGTTTTAAAATTCGGGTTTAAACTTTGTTCGGATCATACATTAAAGAATTTAATAACTTAGCTCAAGCTCGAGTTGAGCCCAGCTCGGCTCGGCTCAGCTCGAATAGTATTCTCAATAAACTCGAACTTGAGTTCGACCTCACCCGAATTTTAAACGAGCTGAGCTTGAACATGCATTTTATAGCTCAGCTCGAATAAGCATTTTCATAAATGAGCCAATCTTAAAATCCTAAAGCTCGACTCGACTCGATTATAGCCCTACTTTAAGGTGGCCGACTATCTTTCAAAGGGTGTGGGGGTCAATGACTCACTTAAAGGTGATCAACCCATCCTAACTATACTTATGAGGTGATCGACCACTCCTTCGAAGAGTGAAGGGATTGTTAGCTACCCTCATGAGCATAATTTGCCCATTTCAACCATACCTTTAAAATTTTGTTTTACTTCTATTTTTTTTAAAGGCTTACATAGTTCAATTCAAACCATTCATTTTGAATATTAACGGTCTAAATCTTTAAAATTGTAGGACACCTTAATCTGTCACATGAAGTCTAGACAAAAATTGAGGTTTAATGATTTTGGAGATTTAGCTCATGCTTGTTAGTAGAGTAACCAAAAATCTTACCAGCAATGGTTAAGAGACTCTCAAATCTTGTGACAAAATACGATTCATAGAATTGTCATGGGCAAATGAAAAATGTCATGTTTCTTACAGCAAATAGATACTTGTCAAGACGTGAAAAACATACTTATCCCGAGGTAATATTTATATTATTAAATTTGTAAAATTTAATTTATACTATAAAATAGATATATTATCTCTCTTTCACTTAAAATGGAGAGGATAAGGTGACCCTCATAATGATAGCAAGAGTCGTTAATGAGTAGGACATCTATGCTTTTAAGTCCTAATTGAATTAAAAAATTTCATACACAAATCTTGCAAGATAACAACTCGCAGGTGAGCCATCTTGTTAAAATTGAAAGTTTACCAACAAAGTCCTTTTGTTGAGTTCTTTTGTTTTTAAAGAAAAAAAAAAAAAAATCATGGAGATTTATAGAGTTTGACGATCAAAGTTCACCCACGGATAAGATTGATGATGAACAATTTTCAAGAGATTCACAATATCAATAAGAGCTAAGAAAAACGTGATTGACAAGCTCCGAAGAGATAAGAATTTTGGGATATGGCTTCTTTTACTTTAATTGGCTAGTAGTGGTCCAGGTGGAGATTTTATCGTATGTGTAGAATGGTATACTAAAAGAGGTGGAGTCACTACAAGAAATTAAAACTTAGGAGTTGGTAGAATTAGTGCCCAAGGAAAAGAAGGCTACGTGTTGCAAATGAGCTTACAAATTAAAAGACAGAGTTAGCTAAGAAAGCTTTGTGGCCAACGGAACTAGTAGAGAAATGCGGTGTTATTTCTAAACTGACTACACTGTCATGGCCAACGGGACTACATGGTGCAAGGCACGTGACCACTTTTTCATTCAAATTGACTGCAAAGGCTAACAGATCGAGGGGCTTAGTTGCAACAAAATGTTAATTTGATGCATCTAAGTATCACACTTGTCAGTTTGTGGAGTCATATTAAAAATTTAAGTAATATATATGTTTGAAAAACCTAGACAATGTATTTGCCTTACAAGTTTTGCAATAGAATTGTTTTAACTAGTCTATCCAACATTTTTCTTGGATTATGATGCTGCCCATAAAAGTTTTCAAAGAGAGACGGCTTATAATTAGGTTGATTTTGTTGAAAGTAATTTTAGATGTGCACAAATTCTCTCATATAAAATAATTACAATCAGAGCCAAACACTTGTTTATATATTTGGTGGGTTTCTTTTTTTTTTTTTTTTTTTTGTGTCTATTAAGTTGTTTATTTGGTTTTATTAGTGCCAAATTCACTCATCTAAAAATAAATAAAAAAAAAAAAAAATAGTAACAATAAGGATAAGGACCAAAAGGAGATGAGATTGAGCAAGTGATTGATATTAAATCACATGACACATTAAATTGTGATGTTGTTTCCAAGCTGACCACGAGTTTCCAGTCTTTTCCATGCCCATTTTGCTTCGGTATTCACCGTAGGTGGGGAGATCCTCTGATGTTATGTTAATTACGACAATGACCCTTCCATTCCATCCTTATTTGGAAGCCACGTAAACCCTTTTGGATTCACGGTCGTCCTCTGGATCCAACTGACTCTTTGGCCTTTGCTACATTTTTTTTTTTTTTTTTTTTTTTTAATTTTTTTATTGTTTACAAGTTAACACAAGGAAATAAGAGTAGAGATTCAAATTAGTTACTTCCGCTTGATAAGGCCTAGTCCACAACCAATTGAACTATCTATTAAAAATGATTTTTGCTACAAATTGAATGGCAGTATCCATCATGTGTCCATATTTTTGTCTTTACTCGACACCAATTTCCTTTACTTTCTAGCCGTCCTTCCACGAATGTAACTTATAAGATTGTAATGGAGTATAATATATGAGCTAGTTCTTGGATTTGTTCATTTATAACTAACAAAAATAAATTGTATAAATCAAATATTTTTTTATGAACGATTAATTTCAAATATTACATATAAAATAACGGCATGTAAACAGGATTCCTCTTCATGTTATCTCCACACTTTCAGACACATTCGTCACGTGTTCACATGTGATCCACTTATGGTAACAAAATATATGTCCAATATAATATGGTTTACAAAATGTACCAAAGACCCATTTGGGCCTCTTTGCCAACCAATTACCAAAGGCCCATGGGGCTCACCACCCAAAACCATTATTCTCTCCCAATTTGGGGGCTTGGAGCTATGATCCATTCCTTTCTTAGGCATGTCTGAGCGCATAGGCCTAAAAGGAGGCCCATTCCCTTGGCCCATACTCCACCTTTTATTATCTTGTTAATTTAGGTTTGGCTTTTCTGGGGTAACTTTTTGTTTTTAGTGAATTCTTTTATCTCCATTTCATAATAAGAGATTGAAAGTATAATGTTCGTACAGAGAAACATGGCTAAAAGCTATGAAAAGTATAACATCGTAGATACACTGAAAATCTAACAATAAAAAACGTATATACTTCCTACGATCTAACCCATGTGCACACTTTATATAAGGGGCAAATCTGTTATAGGCAACTAGATCTAAATACATGAGTAGGTTTTATCTCTAAAGAAACAAGTTTTATTGACTCGGTCATGAGACAAACCCCTTACTCCGAAACTATCCTTCCTTAGCTTAAAGGCCAAGATAACAAGAACAAAACATAGCAAACCAACATTAATGGCAAGATCTAGTAAGAAAATGGCGGAGGAAAACCAGCGGATGAGATCCACAAGATCCACACTTTGGCTTGCACGAACCACATCCGGTGCATGCCAAAAAGAAGAGAGAAAAAGTCTGGTGTCTACTAGACACACCCTCTTTGGGGAGAAGCTTGTAGTGGAACATACAGGCTTGGGCTAGTGGCAAAAGAGTAGATCGGTAACACAAGGAGCCGATCTAAGTTTCCTAGCAAAATACTGACGAAACCCAAGCGCGAGGAGAAGCCAAAAGACAAGGTGGGAGGATGGTCTCATCGGAGAGGGACTAGAGAGAGGCTAGGGTTTCTCTCGTAAATCGTAAGGGATGTATTTATTGAGGCCTACTTTGTCGGGTAACTTACTCTAATACCTTGATCTAAATTTAGGTTAAGAAATCATTAATTGGGACTTAAAGATTAATGAGGAACACGGTTTGGGATGAAAATTAAGAAAAATGAGCTTAAAATGACACTTTAGCCATTTTTGGGCCTANTTTTTTGTCTATTAAGTTGTTTATTTGGTTTTATTAGTGCCAAATTCACTCATCTAAAAATAAATAAATAAAACAAAAAAAAAAAAGTTAGTAACAATAAGGATAAGGACCAAAAGGAGATGACATTGAGCAAGTGATTGATATTAAATCACATGACACATTAAATTGTGATATTGTTTCCAAGCTGACCACGAGTTTCCAGTCTTTTCCATGCCCATTTTGCTTTGGTAGTATTCACCGTATGTGGGGAGATCCTCTGATATTATGTTAATTACGACAATGACCCTTCCATTCCATCCTTATTTGGAGTAAACCCTTTCGGATTCACGGTCGTCCTCCAGATCCAACTGACCCTTTGGCCTTTGCTACATTTTTTTAATTTTTTTTATTGTTTACAAGTTAACAAAAGGAAATAGGAGTAAGAATTATTATTAGTTACTTCCGCTTGATAAAGCGTAATCTATAACCAATTGAATTATCTACTAAAAACAATTTGTGCTACAAATTGAATGGCAATATCCAACGTGTCCATATTTTTGTCTTTACTCGGCACCAATTTCCTTTACTTTCTAGCCATCCTTCCACGAATGTAACTTATAAGGTTGTAATGGAGTATAATATATGAGCGAGTTGTTGGATTTGTTCATTTACAACTAACAAAAATAAGTTGTATAAATCAAATATTTTTGTATGAACGATTACTTTCAAATATTACATATAAAATAATAGCATGTAAGCGGGATTCCTTTTCATGTTATCTACATACTTTCAGACACATTGTCACGTGTTCACATGTGATCCACTTATGATAACTAAATATGTGTCCAATATAATATGGTTTACAAAATGTACCAAAGATCCATTTGGGCCTCATTGCCAACCAATTACCAAAGGCCCATGGGGCTCACCACCCAAAACCATCATTCTCGCCCAATTTGGGGGCTTGGAGCTATGATTCATTCCTTTCTTAGGCATGTCTGAGCACATAGGCCTAAAAGGAGGCCCATTCCCTTGGCCCATACTCTACCTTTTATTATCTTGATAATTTAGGTTTGGCTTTTCAGGGGTAACATTTGTTTTTAGTGAATTCTTTTATCTTCATTTCATAATAAGAGATCGAAAGTATAAAGTTCGAACAGAGAAACATAGCTAAAAGTTATGAAAAGTATAACATCGTAGACATACTGAAAATCTAACAATAAAAAATGTATATACCTCCTCCGATTTAACCCATGTGGCACTTCATAGAAGAGGCAAATCTGTTATAGGAAACTAGATCTAAATATATGGGTAGGTTTTATCCCTAAATAAACAAGTTTTATTGACCCAGTCGTAAGACAAACCCCTTACTCCGAAACTATCATTCCTTAGCTTAAAGGCCAGGAAAAAACATAGAAAACCAACATTAATGGCAAGATCCAGCAAGAAAATGGCAGAGGAAAACCAGCGCATGAGATCCACAAGATCCACACTTTGGCTCGCACGAACCACATTCGGTGCATGCCAAAAAGGAGAAAAAGTCTAGTGTCTACTGGACACACCCTCTTCTGGGAGAAGCGTGTAGTGGCACATACAAGCAGGGCCGACCCAATGTATTTGGGGGCCTTAGGCAAAATTTTGGAGTTGGACCTTATTTTTTTAATATTTAAATACTAATTAAATAATATTTATTTTAATAATATTATTATATTATTATAATATTATTGTTTTCATTCAAGTTAGTAATATGTTCATTATTGTTTCATGACTTTTAAGTTTCTTCATTAGTTAGTTGCATTCTATTAGGGTCATAAATATTTGCAACAATAGAGTTAGAAGCAATAATATTTTAATTATCTTCTAATAAAATAATTCTTTTTGATGAATTTATTATTCAATTATGAGTTTTTCACCTAAATTATTCTCAATATTTTTGTTTATTGATAATAGCAAATTTATTTAAAGCCCTATTTGAGATTCAATCAGTTTTTCTATTTTTCTCTTTTCTTTTATTTTTTTAAGTACTTCATATTTAGATACATATTTTCTAGTATACATGTTTGATTAAAAATATTAACAAATTAAATAAATATGATTTAATATATACATATATATATATTTGGATTATAATAAAATAAATTACAAAAATAGAACAATAAAACCTGTTTGAAAATTGATGGGATGTATCATGAAGGAGGAGAGGAAGAAAAGAAGAGAAGAAAAGGAAGAAGAGGAAGGAAGGGGAGAGAGAGAGAGAGAGAGAAAATGGCGATAAAGGTGAGATGCTAGTATTCTTCATTTTCTGAGAAAAATTAATTGTGTTCTCTCTTCTTTGCTGACAGAGGGGAGAGAGATAGATGGATTAAAAAGACAAAAAAATAAAAAATAAAAAAAATGATGTAGTATATATATATATATATTTGGGTTAATTGGTTTTATTTTATAATGGGTTTATTATATCGGGGCCCTATTTTAGAGGCTTTAAGTTTTTATGGGAAAAATTTTTGGGTCTTATTTTTTTAAAAAAAATTAGGCCTTATTAAATTTTTTTTGGGGTCTAATACTTAGAGGCCTTAAGTTTTTATGGGAAAATTTTTTTGGCCTTATTTAAAAAAAATGGGCCTTAAGTTAAAAAAAATAGGCCTTATTAAATTTTTTTGGGGCCTTATTATAAAACATTTTGGGCCTTATTTATTGGGGGCCCTAGGCGACGGCCTAAGTGGCCTAGCCATTGGGCCGCCCCTGCATACAAGCTTGGGCTAGCGGCAAAAGAGTAGATCGGCAACACAAGGAAGTTTCCCAGCAAAATACCGACGAAACGCAAGAGTGAGGAGAAGCCAAAAGACGAGGTGGAAGGGACAGCTGCTACTGGGTTCCAAAATCAAACCATAACAAATAAGAAGAGGAAAAAAAAAATGGTGGGGTGGGGAGGATGGTCTGATTGGAGAGGGACTAGAGAGAGGCTAGGGTAGGCCTACTTTGTTGGGTAACTTACTCTAATACCTTGATCTAAATTTAGGTTAAGAAATCATTAATTGGGACTTAAAGATTAATGAGGAACACGGTTTGGGATGAAAATTAAGAAAAATGAGCTTAAAATGACACTTTAGCCATTTTTGGGCCTAAATGATTTATCAGCCCTAAGTGGGATGGAGCTAGGATTTATACTTAGGAGGGACCAAAACATGAAGGGAAAACTTCAGAAAATCTTTTGAACTATCACTCATTTTGACACTACCTTCCCAAATTTAAAAATTCTTAATTAAGGGTACTGGATTTTCAATTTCTTTCAATTATCCAATTTCATTAAGATTTTCCGTTAATTTGTTGTTAAAATGTCCAAAATACTCATGCCTGAATTTTTATAATTTTTTATATAAAAATAGGGGTATTTTCTAGAATTTTGTTAAGATTTAACGGAAAAATTGACTAATTGAAAGAAATTGAAAGTTCGATATCTTTAATTGAAAGTTTTTGAACTCCGATGAGGTACTTTCAAAATGCGTGGAAGTTAGGGGGGAGAGGAGGGGGGCTTAATTGAAGTTTTCCCAAACATTAATAAAGAGCTAAGTCTAATTTTGATAGGGGTCAAACTTAATATTTAAGTGAAAAATATATGTGCTTAATTATGTATAAATAGAACTTACAAAAAAAGAAAAAAAAAAAACTATGAATAAATATTTAAAGAAAATGTTTCTAGCTAATATTTAACCATAAATACATAAATATGTAACTATATATTGATATATTTAAATTCGTAACTAGAAGGGGAAGAAAGGTCATGACCTTGATTGACACCCCTCTAGTTCCGTGCCTAGTCCCTAGTGTAATGATCGATCACTAAGACAGAAAAACTTAGAGTGATCGATCAATCCTTTTTAATGATCAATCAATGTTAAATAATTTGTGATTTGAATACGTTTAGGACTTGCAAACACAATGATTAGCCTATTTAAGGCTACTTAGGCCAATCCTAATAACCATTTGGTCAATTGCGAGTCTTTGACATGTGTTCTGTACTTCAAAGGGTGGATACAATATATGTTGTTTATTGAGTTTGCTTACAATAATAGCTACTAGGCGACCGTTGGGTACAGCCTTATGAGGTGCTCTACAAACAAAAATAGTAGTCCTCATCGTATTGGAACAACGTTGGTAAGAGACATTTGTTGAGAATCAAGATGTTTTAGGATACCGAAGACAATATAGCTTTTATCAAACAAAGGATGAAATTGGCCGAGAGTCGGCAAAAGAGTTACCTCAACAACTACAAGCAAAAGCTAGAATTTGAGGTAAGGGAGATAGATGGTGTTCTTGAGGATATCCTCAATGAAGGGCGTGGTGAAATTGAAAAAGAAGGGGACGCTAAGGCCTTATTACATGAAATCCTTCAAGATTATCAAGAGGTTATGAAAACGAAGAAATGCTACTCATTTCAAATTTGTTTTTCAAAACTTGGTTCATAAATGTTGTGTCACTATTTCATGAGTTTGTGACACACTTCCCAAAATAATAAATTTCATGCGATAGTGACACATCATTTGGTAAGTAACTTTTGGAAAACAAATTTGAGATGTACTCCTCTAAGAAAATTGGCTTACCATGTTGCTTTGCCACCAAACCTAGTAGACATGCACGATATTTTTCACACATCGATGCTAAAGAAGTACATTATCGATCCATATCACGTCACAGAGTACAAACCTCTGGTTATTTAGAATGGATTAACTTATAAATAGACAATATGAGACTTGGTACTCATGACTATTTTTATAAACTACCAATTTTATGTGTTACTTCTCTCGTCTTTCCAATATGCCATTGGGATGCTATGATCTTACTTTTCCTTGTATAGTCAAATTTTCGTATATGTATTCTGTTGGTTATGTAGCCCATTGGTTGGATGACCTTCGGATAGAGCCCCTTCCGACTTCCATTAGCGAGGGTGGATGTTCCCTTAACTATTCAGGGGTGCAGGGGGATCATTAGCTCATTGGGCCCCTAGAAGGTCACCCCGGCCGGCTTCCAAGAGGTAGATCCTTGGCAACTTGATGCGATGGGGGCCATAGGCTACAAAAGTCCACCTTAAAAAGAAAATAAAATAAAAAAGGTAGTAAAAAGAAAAGGCACAAAGGGAACTATAATTAAGGCCAAATTAAACAGCTTAATTAGGCGTTAATATCATTGTGAAACAATAAAACATTCAAACCCCCGTAACAATACATACAAAAACCACGCTCCCCGCTCCTCCGTGAGCTTCACGATCATTGTCTTCTCCACGCGTCAACAAACAGGAGCGAGTACGAAGGAGCTCCAAACTTTCCATCTCTAGAAGCATAGCTTTCCCTCGCTTTCTTGGTTCAAATTTCAAAAACGACCCAACAACTCTCTCTCTCTATCTCTCAAACCAAACAAGAGAAAAAAAAAAAAAAGAAAAAAAAATAGTGGTAATAGTAGCTGAGAAGCTAAGGCAAAGCGCCTGAGAAGCTTAGCAAATCCATGATAAGCTCACTGCTGAAGCGTGAGTTGGCGTCGGCGTGCAGATCGGTGGTGTGGTTCTTGGAGAGTTCCGTTTCCAGAGGCATGGGTTGCTTCTTCGCTTGTTTCAGGATCAAAGACGATCGCCACCGCCCTCAACCCCACCTCGCCTCCCGTTCAGCTTCCCGCCCTAACCCCACCGTGCGCTTCCGATTCCCTCTCTGTTTGGTTCCCAAGAAAATATAAAGAAAAGGAAAGATTTGATAAGAAAGGAGAGTTTTTTTTTTTTTTTTTTTTTTTAATATTTTTTATTAATCTTCTTGTGTTTTCAGATGTATTAGGTGTCTAGATTTGGATTTGGATTTCTTCAATTTCTGAAACTTTTTCTTGCGTTTTCAAAATCTTTTGGCGTTTCTCTGTTTTCGGTTTCTTTGCTGAGAAATTGAGGGAAAAGAAGGGCAAGAAATGAAGTCTTGACCTTTCTGGTTTATTTTGAATTTTTTATTTGTTATTTTGGTTCAGTTTTCAATAATTAAGCAGATTTATCTTCTGTTTGGCTGCTGAAAAAAATCATGGAAAACAAAATAAATCAATTTCTGTGTTTCATATGTCCATGTTCTAATTTCTTGGAAATTAAGAGATTAACCGAATTAAGCATAATACATTTTCTCAGTGACCGAACAGCGGACTAGTGAATTATGGGATTTGTAGCTCACCTTTTTTTTTTTTTTTTTTGAGTTTTGTAGCTCACTTTCTGCTCTGTGTATAATGATCAGGAAGTTGTGATACCTCAAAACCGTTTGTCATCTCTTTTTATAGCTGAAGGTATAATTTTGCCTGTAGAATATTAAATTATTTACATGTAATTTGTCTTAAGTACACTGATTTTTTTAATCTGAAGCTCAGACCTTACTGTGATCATTTCAAATTGTTTTGATTTTTTTAATAGAGAAAGAAGATTCTCGGTGGAATGATGGGGAGGATTTTAGTTTCAGATCCCCACAAAATCGCAAGGAGCTCAAGGATGAGGTATGCTGATGTTGGGTATTACGTGGAACTTGCTAAAGATTGTTTTGTCGTTTTTTACATTACATTTTCCTTTTGAAGCTCTTTGAACAATTTTTTACCAGTTTATATGAAAGGGGTGATTTATCTTTAATTTGATTTGGTTGGTGGCATTATGATTACAAGGACTAGAGTTTTTGTAAAGTGCAGTCTTGTTCATTTATACTTTCCGTGGTGTTTTAAGTGAAACTTCAATAAGAATAATTGAAGCTAGAAATACAAGCAAAGCATTGTGTTTCTGCTTATTGGGTTTGCTTTACCACATGCTTATATACATGTGTCTATATTGTATCACATTTGTATTTTGTGTAATTTCTGAATAGGTATGGAATTCTAATTTTGTTTAAAATAAATACAAATTTGAATTATCCTATTAATGCTTGATCATTTCAAGGAGTAATGCTATACACTATCCTTTGTCTTTCATAGCATGTGGTGCATGGAAATTGAGTCTTTTTTTTGTTAGGAGACCACACCACATCAGCTTTGGGAGATAAATGGATGGTGTATAGAATTACTCCATTCATTTCAAGAACTTTTTCCCACATGAAAGTTTGATTATTCATTATAGAACAATTATCTGTTTGATTATATGAAAGTTGTCATGCAGGCCAGGTTTCTTAAAGCTTGTGGTACCTTAGTGGAGACGCCTGCTGAAATTCGGAAAGCATCCTTGAAAGGTTCAACTACTTTTGATAGAGATTCAGAGCCTCCAAAATTCCATTCGTGGCTTCCCAACACATCTATCAAGAAAATTCAGTTGGACAATCAACCTGATCAGCCTCCCACTCCTATCAAACTTTGTGAAGACTGGGGAAAGGAATCTGCTTCGCAAGAGCTGACACCTAGCAGGTTGTACCTTAAACCATAATGAATTGGTTGTAAACCAATTGATATACTATTAATTTCTCAATGACTACACCTGACATAGGAAGGGACTTTTCCATTTTTTAAACCCAACTTAACCTACCTCATTAGGTTAAGAAACCGATTGTGGCCAAGCTACTTGTTTTTAAAAAGGTTTCAGAGAAACTTGGTTTTACTGTGAAAGGGTTTTCTAGGAAGTAGCAAAAACTTTAGTCTTGTTGCCATTTCTGTTTATGGGTCTGGTATGGGTTTGTTTGTACGCTGCAAAAGCGGGCACTAATTATTTGGTAATACTTAGATTCATTTAAACGAGATTAATAGATTCCTAGCATTTGTCCAATGTCCTCTCTTTCTTGCAGCTGTATATCCAGCGTCAAGGTTCATGCTAATCAGACAGAAAACGCAACATCAGTTTCACCTTTGGTTTCAACCACAGCCGTTCAGTGCAGGAACAAGTCTGTGCGCTTTGAATGTGAGTATGATGTATCTTCCTCTAGAAGTTCATCTGAAAATGTTAGCCATAATCCAAAGAAATCTGAATCACCGGATAATCGGAGTGTGCCAAAGCCAGAACCTTATCCAACCCCACTTAAGCTATCTGATGAGATGCAAACACCTGGAACTGTTTTCCCCACAAACTTAGAAAAGTTACCATATGGGAAGACTCGAATCAGGTCTCAGTATGTGTATTCAGGTTTCAATCCAGTTGAGAGTGACTCTCAGTTGAAGGTATTAAAGGAAGAAAATTCTAACTCTCATCAATTTTCAGATGATTTGAGAGAATCTCTTGAGTTGCTTGAAACTGCAACTCCTAGGTCAGAAGGTGGGGTAAATGAAACTTCATCTGGGAAAGAGTTGAAGACAGAAGCAAGCCAATCTGCTTGGCTGAAGCCACAGCTGTCTACTCAGGATGAGAACAGTAAAATTTTTGACTCTGGTGCCACCAGAAGACCTCCTTTTGGTAGAACTCCTGGGGACAGGCCTATAATTGGGATTGTTGCTGCTCACTGGAATGATGATGAGCCTTCTCATATTTCGCCTAAGTGGTGGGATGGGAATGGAATCCCAAATTCGACCAATAAATACAAAGAGGTATTTGTTATGGCTGCTTTATTTTCTGCTTGCATCCTTTAACATTAAAAGCTTTCATCTAAGGAATGCTGGCCCTTTTTGGCAGGATCAGAAAGTAAGTTGGCATGCTACACCATTTGAGGAGAGATTAGAAAAGGCTTTGTCTGAAGAGAGCATCATCTCCCAAAGGTATGCTCCCAGTCTTCTTTGTTGGTTGTCGTGAATGCGATTCCAAACTATGTTCCCTCTAGACAAGGGCCTTTCCCGAAAGATAGTAGTATGGTTTGTCAAGTACCTTGTTGGCCTTACATTTCAAAAATTTAAATATCACAACTAAGTAAAGAGTTCAGCTAAAGATACCCATTCCATGTTGGTAGTTGACGTTTTAAGAAATCTATACTCGTTTAAGATTTTGATGGATTTAAAGTTATTGTAGCTGCTGCATGCTTAAAGGAGATGTAAACAAAGTAGTGGTAAGTCATAAGTTAATCTCACCATTGACAAACAAGAAATTCATTGACAATTCAATAATAATGTAAAATAAAAGGGGGAAACTTGTGTGAGTGCAAATAAATGAGAGGGAACCTCCAGAACAGTTGAATTTGATTATTTTAATGACTTGAGAGCTCATCACTTACCAATTTCATCTCCTTGCCCTTTTAATTTCTGTTGATTTAGAAGTCCAGAATTTTGTTGATTTTCATTTTAATTTTCTTTTTAGGAAATTTGATTATATAGTTATATGATTTTCAGGAAGGATATATATGGGAAACCAATAGCTTTCGATGAGAACGAGGAAAATGATACTGCTCTTTCTCAGTTGCAATCTTCAGCCCATCCTAAGTCAGTGGTTTCATTTTAATGAATGATGGTGGCAGTGTTTCTCCAATGTGCTGTGAGTTTGATTTGCAGCGAATATGGTGTCCTTTCAAACCTAAATTTGAGTATACTGGTTGAACATGGTTGGTTTGTATCAGGCCATTGATTGATTTTGTTGGTTCCGGAAATTTTGTTCAATTTAGGAGGGTCCTTTCAGCAGCATGCCAAGCTGCCTACAATGTACATAAGTAATGAAAATCCTTCGCATCAATGGCTCTTTGATTATGAATCTTTTTAAAATTTGTTTGCTCCCTTGATCTTTAGCTTCTAGTTGCTAGTATGTGCTTATGATAGCTTTCTTTTGGCTTAATCTTTTTTTATGCTACTTGTGTTTTGTGTTAAAGTGTTTTTTAAAATTAATATGGGAAAATTGCTAAATTGGTCCTTATAGTTTGACCTTGTATAACAAATAGATTCTTGGAGTTTCAAAATGAACAAATAAATTTACCCTTTAAAAAAAATATATAAAAATAAAATAAAAAGAAAGAAAAGTTTTAGGTTGGAGTGGCTAGCCACCTTACCCCAAACCTTATTTTTAAATTTTTTTTATTATATATATATACATTTAGAATTCTTTATTTTAATGTAAATTTGTAATTTTTAAAAAACCATGTTGGAAAATTGCCGAAATTTGTATGAAGCGACTTATTTATTAGATAGATATAACACAAAGAGTTATTTGTCCATCTTGAAACTCAAAAGGATTTTATTTGTCACATTGTCAAACCATAAGGATTAAGGACCAATTTAACAATTTTTTTTTTTTAAAAATCGAATATATGTTTATTTGTATTATTTATCATAGGGTGGTTGCTGGTTGTTGGGAGCTTTTGTGATGCACTTGGCATGAAACATTGGAGCGATTAGATCATTACCAATACATTTTAGATGATTATTATTGTACAATCTTGTGATTTGAATTAGATTGTGGGGTTCTTGTAAGTATGATTTGTTTGATCGTTAATAATATCAATTGTAAGATTAAATTGAGTCTGATTTAATGGTTGAAATTTCGTAATTGTTACTAACAAGTATTGTGATACCAACACTAATAATTATTTAATAAAAATTGGGTTAAATACCTTTCCAATACCTGTGTTTTGCGCCAGAATCAAATAGTTACCTCGGTTTTCAAAAATGTCACAAATGGTACTTATGGTAAGCAAATAAACTTACTTGGTACTTCTGTCCTGATTCAGTTAGTTTTTTTGACGGAGCTCCATATAACCCTTACACTTGGACTAGTACCTGTGGTTTCAAAGCGACATGTGGTGTACTACCTAGTACCTATGTTTTTGGGTCATTACAGGACATACATCATTAGTAGCGTGGGTCATCCGAGGTTGGACATGGTCGGGCTGCTACTGTTATGAATGATAGTGTACAATGGATGGGGTATCGACATTGGATTATAGGTTCTTCGGGATAGCACTAACCTTGTTGAGATGAGATAATATCTCGGGTATACTATATATGATAGTTATGAGTTATAAAACATTAGTTTTCTATATTAAAACTATTGAGGCGATTATTGCTGGAAATACACCATCTTTTATCAACAAAACAATACTTTTACGTTAATAAAGAACACCTCTTACAAATCTTTATCAAATTGCACGTTTAATTTTATAAGCTGGCTCATGTCATACCAACTATGGGGTTTACTTACTAAGTCTTTGGATTTACGCGATTATTATATCTTGTAGGCAACCTGTTTCTAGAACCAAAGAGTGGCACAATTGCCACTACAGACTCTGCTTAAGGAAAGATTTTCACATTGTTATCAGGTTTGCTTAAGTTACTATTTCGTTGCTCCGTGTCCTAGATTTGAGGACATTACATGATTCATTGTGGCTATTAGACATATCAGATTTATTTCATTTTCCTATGCATTAACTTTGATGATGCTTCGAGGGGTGGTTTCCTATTTAGCTATCAGTTAGTTAAATTGGAGTAATTGCTAGTAACCCTACAAGACTGGTCAAGGCCAAATTTGGGGGCATTACATAAGGACACCGCTTGAACCCGGTTAGGACATTGTTGAGATCTAGTTGAGCCATTGCTGGGACCCTGTTGGGACTTAGTCGAGCCATCGTCGAGAATTGGTCAAGACACCAATGGGACTAGTCAAGTCTTGATTGGGACATTGTCGAGACTCGGCTAGGCCACCACAAGCATTTGTTGGGACTTGGTCGGAACCTGCATGGACTTGGTCAAGACTTTGCTAGACCCAATTGAGCCACTCGGGACATGGTATGGAACCCCACCGGGACCCATTGCAACTAGATCGGGCCACCACTAAGACTTGTCTTTGATGAGCTAATTATGTCATTCTACATTATTTGCCCATTTTTTATTTTTATTTTTTTTTCCGCTATGTGTTTCATTTTGGCACACAGTTGGCCCTCTTTCAGGCTTATTGTTAGTTAAGGTGCATCTTTAATCGTCGTCACCAAACGACGGAGACCTGGTCAAGACACTGTCTGTAGTGACCAAAATAGTTAACTAAGCTTAGGTAGTTTAGTTATAGGATTAATTTGAACTTTGGGTTATTAGGAGTAGCTGGAAGGACATTTTAAGAATTTTGAACTTTTTGACTATAAGAACGCCCGAGGACCACCTTACGTACGCTATTGTTTTTAATGAGGATGTACGCGGGGGGACCACGGTACATACGCTGACTTTTTGGATAATCCCTGGTTAATACCTGTACATACGATGCAACCTTTGGACCACTAGGTAAATAGTACCGTACGTACGGTACTCTTAAGAGAAACTCTTCAGCCCTCACAACTTTTTCCACCTATAAATACCCTATCCCCCCTCGACCCTTATGCTCCATTTCTATCCCTAAACCCTCTTGAACCCTCGTGTGAGTGTATCTGTGAGTTTTGTGAGTTCTTGGAGAAGAAGAGGTGATTTTTGGAGGTTTCGCTTTAAGGAGGTAATATTCTAAAGCCTAGCTTGTTACTTAGTTGTTATACTGTTTAAGTGCTTTTCATAGTTAGCTTATTTGGTAGTTCAGAGCTTCTAGTTATGTTGTTGCCATTAATCTTGATTTAAGCATGGCTTAGCGTTTAATTCTTGTTGGGCATATTTCATTTTGTATGGAGATGTTATTTTGGGCTAGGGATATGTTAGGAATCCTTTGGGTAGCCTTAGAACTTGTTTGAGAGGATATGAAAACAATTGAACCAAATGAGATACTACTTGAACCTTTTGGGTGGACGTACAGCCACGAGCCTGAACGTACGACCATAAGCATTTTAGGGAATGCAACTTTGGCCAGCCGTCCGATAGCCTCTGTTTTCATGTTCTAGGTTCATTTTAGTTGAATTTAGAACTAATGATAAGTCTTTTATCAGTATTCAAGGTTATGGAGCCTTAAAGGGATTTTGTGGAGGAGCCTTACGACCCGGGTGAGTATAAACTCACATGGATGCTTGTTGTTACTTTTCCCGCACGATTATTTTATATACATATATATATATATATATCAAACATGCATATTTTGCAATTCTCATAAAATATATTTTGGAACTACTGTAAACTCTCTTTTGTGAAAACGTATGTTGATTAATAAGATAATGACATTGGGATTTGTAAAAACGTGCATGTAAAAGACGGATAAGATTAATTGCATCATATAACATGGTACACCGATATGTTCAGGATAACAATCATGGGCTTACTATATAGGTTAATCTTATGGTCAAGTGTGTATGTGGGGGGCCTTGGATCCAGTGATTTTTGTGACCAGCGCAACCATTGCCAAATGGTTGGTCATTATAGGATGGACATCATTAGTGGCGTAGGTCACCCGAGGTCGGACTAAGTCGGGTTGCTAGTGGTGGACTGTAGCATACAATGATCAGGGCCCCGACATTGTATTATAGGTCCCTGGGGACAGCGCCAACCTTGTTGAGAATGAGTAATATCTTGAGTAGACTATACTGTTTAACTATGACATGACTCTCATATTACAACATATACTATATCTATATTGCATTCTTGATTAATTTTCATCTCATAATGTTGTATGTGCTTTATAAATAACTGAGTTCACCGCTTAATGGCAGGTACTCCATATGCATTTATACTCACTAAGTCGTTGGACTTGCCCCTGTATTTTTTTTTCTCCATATGTACAACTATACAACTATGCTGTTATAGTTAGTTTAGCAGAAGATGAATACCACAAAGCATCCAGTTATTGAGGAGGATTTGATCCGGGAGGTGCTTGATGACTTATTGCAAGCTTAGGCGGGTACTCATGGTGACTAGTACTTTTGAGTTATACTGTAAACTTAAGAGCTTTGATGCATACTTACATATTAAGGTATAACATGAATCCCTTGTAAAGAAGATGAATTGTATAGTGTGATTTTAGCTACTTTTCTTTTGACCTTGATAGATGCTCTGGTTGTAACAATTAATGTTTATAGAATCTTGATGTTTCCGCTGCTTAGTATTCTCCATTTTCGAGGAGTAGAGATCACAGAGTCATTTTTTCGCGAGGGATAAGGTTGGGAGATGAATTGTGGAGTTATCTACCAGTAAATTAATTTCTAGGGCGTTGCACCGTCAGGACTAGTCAAGTCTTGATTAGTACATTGTTGGGACTCAGTTAGGTGACCACAAGCATTTGTCGGGACTTGGTTGGAACATCATGGACTTGGTCGAGACATCGCAAACCCGGCTGAGCCACTTGGGACTTGGTATGGAACCTCACTTGGACCCATTGCGACTATATCGGGCCACAACTGAGATTAAATTCTTCTGCCTTGAGTTTGAGGGGAGATGTTATAATATATTATGAGATTTGATTTTATATTATGGGATTCGATTTAAGCATTAATTGTAATAAAATCAAATAAGATTTGAATATATTTAAACTGATTTGATCTCTCATGCCTTTTTGTATTTTCTACACCTCCCTATAAATATGGACCATTTGTATTGTAAATTCATCAAGGAATAAGAGAAAAATGTAACCCTTTCACCTTTATCATATGGACCTAGGTCATAGACCGTGAAATCAGTTTTTATTTTCTTTTATTTTTGCTATTGCCTTTATTTTTTTCATTTGATTACCTCTTTGTTCATTAAAATCACAATTTACTGTGTGATAGATCGCTATTAAATTTTAATTTAATAGTAATTTTAAAAGTCACATTATTTTTAAAATGACATAAAATGAACACAAAAAAGACATTTAGCATCACAATTTACCTTGCGATAGATCGCTATTAAATTTTAATTTAATGGTAATTTTAAAAGTCACATTATTTTTAAAATGACATAAAATGGATACAAAAAATATATTTAGCATTACTCGTTTAGTTTAAGCTTCGGTGTGCTGTTATCTCTTTTAGAGCGTGAGTTTATGGTTTTTTTTTTTTTTTTTTTTTCCTTATAATACATGCAACTTTTCTTGGGTGAATCATTAGGACTTCTTAGAGCACTAGCAGCAAACTCCCTATAAGTGATTCTGTTCCATTCATTTATGAAAAATGTCAAAAAAGTCACAAAAAATACCCACAACAGATTCCCTAATTCTGTGAAAACATTGGGATTGCTATAGTGCTTCCCAATGCATTGGGAAGCACTGTAGCATTCCCATTGATTATTCTAATCCTAAATTAATCTCTCCTCTCTCCTTTCACAGACCCTTCTACGCACAGTAGTGGCTCCGAGGCGTGGAGTGCAAACTGGCAATGGTGGCTCTGGTGATCAGCGAAAGGCGGTGCAAATCAGCGATGTCGCGTGGTTTGAGGCTTCGACGGTCACTGGAATGCAAATCCGCGAGCCACGTGGCTTGGGTCTCTAGTAACAGTGGGTCGTGCCTTGGAACGTTAGTCTCCAGCAGTGGAGTGTCGACGATTTGAGGCTTTGGAGG
Organism: Carpinus fangiana; assembly: GCA_006937295.1. Classification (NCBI taxonomy): domain Eukaryota; kingdom Viridiplantae; phylum Streptophyta; class Magnoliopsida; order Fagales; family Betulaceae; genus Carpinus; species Carpinus fangiana. The sequence goes on along the minus strand of VIBQ01000024.1, from coordinate 458,899 downwards.
TCCGGCGATTTGCAATTATTTGGAGCTTCAGTGAAGAACGGCAAACAACAATTTCGAGGAGTCGCGTGTTTGCAAGTTTGGAGCTTTGGCGATGAACTGTGAATAGCAATGTCAAGGATCTACGGGTCCGACAGTGAATGGCAGGTCCGGCGGTGACTGTTGTGGGCTGATCTCTTGGGTCTCCGACAAAGACTGTTGGGCTTTCAGAGAGAGAGAGAAAGAGAAGAAGATGGAGACTTCAAGAAAGAAAAAAAAAAGTAAAAAGTAAAAAATATTATTTTAATGATATAAGGAATGGTTAAGGGAATCTATTGTGATGTGTATTTGTATAGGAAAGTAAAAAGTAGTTTGGATCCCTAAACTTAAGGAAAATGGTTGAAAAGCTGCTGCTAGTGCTCTTACCCCGAAGGTGTCCAAGAAATTGGTTGATTCTATTTTCAACCAGACTTAATTAAAGAAATAGAAATAAAGGCATAGACCCAGCCGCACTACTTGACTTTGAACAATTCTTTGTAACTATTGGAATGGGAATGAACTATTTTTTAAAAAAGTATAGAAAAAAAGTATGCTTTTATATAAGGGATAAAAAATAATTTATTTCGATATGTGAAAAGTGTCATCTCTTATATATATATTTTTAATATTTTTAAGAGTCATTTATTGTCATTCTACTAACCTAAGAACTTAAACATTATTTTTTGAAAATTTTTGTCACTTATTAAAATAGGTTGTTGAAGGAAATTTGTCCTTATATAAATGAAAAAGTCTCCACCAAAAAGTGTGCGAGAGACAATTGTAAACAAGAGTATGTTTGAAGTTATTTAAATTGGGCTGTTAAAACATTATTAGCAGCATTATCAAATTTTACTCATCAAAATAGTCAAAAATACATTTTTCTTTTTTTCTCTTTCTAATTGATAAAGAGAAAAAGGTTAGAAGAGTCTTACTCTTGATCGAATGGACGAGATAATGAGAGACTTGCAAAAAATGCTTTCACATATAAGGTGAGAAGCACCCCACTAAAAGGTGAAAAGTGCCTCATCCGGTCATCGTCTTTTACTTTGTTTTTGTCGCCTTGGGGGTTTTAGATCCAGTTTTATCTAAGCTAGATTTTTGTTCCTTTCGAGCTTCTTAGGCCAACACGCGCCTCTCCTTTGCCTTCTCCAGCCTCTCCGCCACCTGTCGCCGCCCTCCTCGTCGTAACACTGCCACCACGCGCCAGTGCGTGGCCTATACGCACCGACGTCGGAGCTTCACTCTCCTGCGCGCTCTCCACACGTGCGGTTGTTGCTTCACCTCCAACGATGCTGTTGTATGTTGGTTTTGTGTTTTGTAGTTTTTTTTTCTATATTTTAATTTGTTTTTTGTAGTTTCTTTGTAAATTGTTTGAATAAAGATTGTCTAGACCCTTGGATTGTAAATGTTTGGATTGTAAATGTGAACAGTTTCCTAGCTTTTAGGTTAAGGGTGATGAGTTTCAACATTGAGTTTTATACTCTTAGGGCCGAGGAATATGAGCTACCTATTCATTGAGTTGCGTCTGTTTAGAACAGATATGTTGTTATAGCTGAAGATTAGTCATGGGTTAGCGGATATTGATGTCATAAATATATAGGTCTTGAATATTAAATTGTTATGTAGGCATTTATGACTTGTAACCTCGTAGTTTCGGTTATGATTTTCTAAGAGCTTTTACTCTGTGATGTATCATTCATCAATTAATAAGACTTGAATGATTTCCTCTTTAAAAAAAAAAAAAAAAGCAATCGACACATTTGGAAAATTTCAAAGCAATTTCTATAGCATTCAAGTATGCCTTTATATAAAGGGGTAATTACCTTTTGTCCCCATGAACTACAGCGCATTGGCACTTTCCCCCATGAACTACAGCGCATTGGTACTTTCCCCCATGAACTACCAACTATGACCCTTGACCCTATCAAACTACCATCTTATGATACTTTTCCCCCTTCCTTCAGTCAAAGGGGTTAAAACTAACAGTCAATGGTCATATGACTTGCATTTGTTATTTTTAATTTTTTTTCCGTCCACTTTTGCCCTAATTTAGGAGTGTATAAGTGTTATTTTATTGATATGAAGTAAGGGCAAAAATGAAAGAAAAAAAAATTTAAAATGGCACATACAAGTGACATGACCGTTGACCATTAGTTTTAACCTCTTTGACTGACAAAAGGGGGGAAAGTGTTATAAGATGATAGTTTGATGGGGTCAAGTGTCATAGTTGGTAGTTCATGGGGGGAAAATGTCAAGGCGTTGTAGTTCATAGGGGCAAAAGGTAATTACCCCTTATATAAATGAAAAAGTCTCATTTGGCGTGCGAGAGACAATTGTAATCAATAATATATTTGAAGTTAGTTAAACTGGGCCATTACAAGCACATCTTGGCCATTTGTTTCTTGTCATGTTTCCTAAAAATCTCGTCATCTAGGAGCTGTTTTCTTTGTTTATGTTGACAACTTCACACCAAATATTCAAAGATGGAAGATGCAATGATTCACTTGAATCACTTCCACTATAAAAGCCGTTCAACACCCACTGGTCTCTCCACATTTTTTTTTTCCTCTCTCAAGCATAGGCATGGTGCTGATAAAAAGATCATCCATTCTCTTGCTCTTGGGTTTTCTGAAATGCATGTTTCAGTTGGCCCATTCTTGCACCAACTTTACCGACCAATCAGCTCTCATTGCCTTCGGTTCTAAGATAAATTCTGGTCCAAACAATACTGTCTTGGCTACTAACTGGTCCACAGCTACAAACTTTTGCAGTTGGATTGGGGTCTCATGTAGTCGACAAAGACAAAGAGTCACCGCTTTGAACCTTTCCTACATGGGTGTAACGCCTCCAAAATTAGCCTCGGCTAATCCAGTGGAGTCACTGGCAATTTACCCAGTTGAGCCAACTTGTGATCTAACGGGTAATCACCCTTATAAAATTTGTCAAAGTAAATGCAAGGGAAGGTGAATAAATCTGAGTATCACTATAATCCATCAAGTAAGAACGTGGAGCTACTAAATGATAAAGACAAACCTGTAACTATAGATAAAACATAACCAGTCAGGTAGTAGTAACTCTTGCCACTTCAATAGTAGTGAATCAGGTTACCTAAAGAATAATAACCGCGTAAGTCTAACGACTTAGTAAGTAAAGCCCACACTTAGGTATGGCATGAGCCCAATTAATGAAAGTAAACGTGCATATTGAGTAATAACCAAAAGGAGGGCATTACCTCCGCTCCTACACTATTTAATGGTTTTAGGAAACTTATGGTGTAGAATTGGCGATAATTACCTAAGCGTTTTAATGCAGAAAAAGGCTAATGCTTTATAAGTCATAACTCCCATATATGGTCTACCCAAGATATTATCCGTTCTCAGCAGGGTTGATGCTGTCCCGAAGGACTTATAATACAATGCCAGTGTTCCAGCCATTGTACAACATACCGTACATAACATTAGTGGCACAATTGGGTTCGACCCCGAGTGGCCCACATCAACTAATGACATCTGTCCTGTAGTGACCAAACCATTGGGAATGGTTGCATCAAGGTCACGAAACCAATGGATCCAAAGCCTCGTATAACACATCCATTTGACCACAATACGTAGTTTATATAGTAAGCCCATGGCAGTTTATACCGCACGTAGCGTACCATGCCTTACGATGCATCTTAACAGTTTATTAATCAACACAGTTACCAAGTGATTACGGAAAATAGACATGCTCATATCATACGTGTGGTCAGTCAACTGACATATCCCACGTTTTACAAAAAAGGGTGTAAGTGTTTACTTACCTTGCGCACTCGAGTGAATCCTCCGACCAAGCTATTTCCTGTTATAACGGATACAAGACACCGTTATTCTAAGCCTTACGAAACCTAGAAATGTGGCCAAGCCTGAGCATACACGAGTGAAACTTAAGAACAGGTGCTCTGCCCACTGACCGTACGTCCGGCCTCGATGGCGTACGTCCGCTCAATGTGTTAAGCACACCGTTTCAAGATTCGGACAGTGCATGTTCCTAATGGCATTTATAGACCTCTAAACCTCTCATAAGCTAACAAAACATTACATGCAACGTAAGAAATCATAGAATCATGATTCTTTGAGAAAAACCTTTAGAAAACATCATTACCCTTGAGAAAATGTTTGGTGAACACTTGAAATCTTCATTAAGGCAGAAACACGAGATAACAAAGTGATAATTACAAAGGGAACATAGTTTACCTTAAAGCTAAGCACGGGCATGGTCTCCTCTCCTCGAAAACTCTTCGTTGAAGCTCTCTCTCACGGATTTCTCACTCAAAAGACTAAGGAAGGGTCCCGGCAGCCTAGGGGCATACAAGAGGAAGAAGAAGGCGTGAGAAATGAAGAGGAGGGGCGGGCTATTTATAGGGAAAGTTCGCTACCAACTCCTTGACAGAGCAGCGAACATCCGGCAACCCTAGCGTACGTCCGGCGGACTTTGTACATTGGTCCAAAAGGTGTCTCGTACATCCAGGTATTACCCAAAGGGTATCTCAAAAAGTAGCGTACTTCCGATGGTCCCGCGTACGTCCATTATACTATTTACAGAGCATTCGTTCGATGGTCCCACGTACGTCCGTACTACAGACAAACAGCGTACGTTTGGTGGTCCCCTACTGTACGTCCATACTACAGACAAATAACGTACGTTCGTCAGACCTAGCGTACGTCTGCCTCCTGAGGGTTAGTGTTTGGCTCCTATCTTTCTAAAGTTACAAAGGGTGATTAGGTTAACGCTAAGGGTCTTAAGTCTTGTCTAAGCAGTTTTACCAAAGGCTCTTGTTAAATGCTCGAGTGGAAAGGTTCTCTTCCAATAAAAAGGTTATTTTTACCGGGGTATTACAATGGGTCTCCAGGGCACCATTTCTCCCCATTTTGGTAACCTCTCATTCCTGGTTTATCTTAATCTATGCAACAATAGCTTCTTTGGTTCTCTACCTCATGAGATTGGTCGCCTACATTGCTTGAGAATTCACCAATTGTCATCCAACCTATTGGAAGGTTGTATCCCTCCAACTTTACATAATTGCCTGAAGCTTCGAAGAATAGCTCTCAGTGCGAACCATCTTGTGGGTGCAGTTCCATCGACCATTGGCAATATGCCTTGGTTAGAGTACTTGAATTTGGATTACAAAAGTCTCACTGGTTTGTTTCCTTTTCTTAGTTTTAACATATCCTTTATAACCCAAATTGGTGTTACTGATAATCACATCTCAGGAACACTTCCAATGGATCTCTGCAGCCATTTTCCTAAACTTCAAGGGCTTCATCTTTTGGGCAACCAATTTAGCGGTCGACTCCCTTTACAAATGATTTACTGCAGAGAGCTCGTAGAGTTATCACTTTAATCCAACAAATTTGATTTGAGTATTCCAGAAGATTTTGGGATTTCAGAAAAGCTTAAATTGCTCTATCTTGGAGGTAACAACTTAACCAGTATCATACCTTCTTCCATAAGTAACTTGTCACGGTTATCTTTTCTTGGAATTGAGAGTAACAATATCAAAGGAAGCATTCCGAGTGATTTTTGGCATCTTCCAAATATGTCGATATTGAATTTTGAATTCAGTTATCTCATAGGAGCAATTCCTCAAAACATTTTCAACATTTCCTCTCTACAAGGAATTTCCTTGGTAACTAATTCCCTATCTGGCAATCTTCCATCAAATACTGGGTTTTTCTTGCCCTAATCTTGAAGCTTTGCTAATTGATTGAAACAAATTTAGTGGTCCTATTCCATCATTTCTTTCAAATTGTTCGAAGCTCACCCTAATAGATTTTGACACAAACTTACTCTTAGGACCAATTCCAAAAGTCTTCGACACTTAAAATACCTCCAAAAACTTAGTTTGAGTAATAATCTCTTAATAGGAGAGCCAGAAGATCAAGAGTTTAGTTTCATTTCATCTTTATCTAATTGCAGATTTTTGGAAACTTTGTACATGTCTATAAATCCCTTGGATGTTACTCTTCTCGATTCCATTGGAAACTCTTCAACCACCCTTAGAGGCTTTTATGCATCTCGATCCCAAATAAAGGGTCATATTCCTATGACTATAGGTTCCTTAAAATGCTTGAACATACTTTATCTAGCCAATAACAATTTGACTGGAAACATACCATCCAAAATTGGGGGATTGGAGGGGTTACAAAGATTATATCTTGATCATAATAAAATCGAAGGAGTCATTTCAAAAGACATATGCCAGTTAAAGAACTTGGGCGAGTTTTATCTCTCAAATAACTAAATCTCTAGATCCATCCCAAAATGCATTTCAAACCTCTAACTTTTGAAACAGCTATACCTGGATTCTAACACACTAGAATCATCAATACCATTAAATTTATGGAGCCTTGAAAATCTTTTGTTTTTGGACCTATCATCCAATTCCCTTGGTGGATATTTATCTCTAAAAATGAAAAAATTAGATGTTATTGAACGCATAGATTTATCTCGGAACTAAATTACTGAAAACATTTCAAGCATTATCGGAGCTTTTGAAAGCCTAAGTTATCTTGATTTGTCAATGTTGATGCAGTTTCCGATATGATGAACTCCAAGGGTAAAACGACATCGCCTGATAGTATAGCCTTTGTGACCGGCAAAATAAAGTACTTGTTAAGAGGACGCGCCGGGGGTTGGCTTGTCGTACCTCCTCCGATGCCTAAGTTAGTGTCTGTATGAGCTTAGTGTAAGACTCAAAGTAATAGTATAAAGTCTGACAAAGTGAACTCCCTGTAATCTTTGAAATAGGGCTTTTTATAGACATCCGCTGTAGAGGTGTTAATGGTGACCAAGCGGAGGATATGGGATTTGGACGGAGGATTTAGGATCTGGGATCCGGGCGTAACATTTGGTGGAATTCAATGGTCTTGTTTGGCGTCGATTACCGTTGAGCGCGAAACCGTTGCTATCATTTATTGGGATTCCAAAAATGGTGCATAACCGTAAAAGGTATTTAGTGCGCGAATCGTATCCGTTCCAGAGATTATGCCCCAATTTGACTACGAGGATTGAGGAGGAGCTTTTAAGGAGATAGCGGTTACCTGCGGATTAACTGCGCTATTGATGTCGAAGCTAGTCTCGGGAGCGTCCGAGTTAGCTAGGCTCGTGTGATGGGGCGCTCCTAGTTTGGCGGTCCAATCGATATGAGTGTGGTCCTTCCATTGGTAGGCCTAGGTTCCATGGGGGATGGGCTTCGGGCCCAAAAAGGGGGACCCAGAGATATTGGTATAATAGTTACCCTCCGAATTCCTTCTGCCGAGACTTTGGTAGAAGAGAATTCAAATCGTTTTTTATTTTTTATTCTTGGAAGCATATCTTCCATACGATCTGTCATGCTCGGATTCCACAGCCAAGAATCTCAATCATTTTGCCTATTTATCGAAGTTGATATCTGAGCAGTCGAGATACTCTGACCTTTAGCCGTGATTTACTTTGAATGCTTTGTCATTATCTTCATAAATGCGCCGTTTGTGCATCCACGCGTTCAATAAAAAATAGTCAGTTTTGGGCGTGGATGGACGATCAGACAGGTGTCAGTCTGGGGATGGCATTTTTGTTGCTCCTGTTGAGTGGACAGACGGCTTGTGTCCCTTCAGTTCAGGGGTGGTTGCAAGTTCATGATTTCTTCACATTAAATGCATTACCTATTTCCCGAGGTTTTTCTCTTATAAAGGGGCCATTGTTGACTTTTTCCATCACTATGCTATCTTTTCTTCGTCTAAGTGCCTTCATCGTTGGACGCACATTTTGTTTGCCTTCTTAACCATGCCTTCTACTCAACCTTGTTCTCCTTTTGGTGGTAAGGCCGCCGAAACTCAGTCTCCTGAGATTCCCTTGATTCGTTGTTTCGGCGAGTCGTCGACTTCGATCGGCAAGTGAAGCATCACCTTTTTCTCAACATCTGGATTACCCTTGCTGGCAGAGGTCTCAATTTACGGTGGTAGATGAGAAGGTCCTCCACCACAACTACGACATTCCTCCATCTGTTTCTTTGTATTTTCCAGATAATTCTACCGGGATGATTGACAGACCTGGTGATATTTGCGTCTACGAACATATGTTCATGGCCGAAGTCCGTCTACCATTCCCTCCCATCGTTAGAGAGCTATTGTCTTTTCTCCATGTGGCCCCTAGGCAGTTAATGCCCAATGGTTGGAGATATTTCTTTTCCACCTTTTTGTTGTGGCCTTTATGGTTTCCCGGGGAGACTTTGTTAGTCCCCGGAGTTCCTGAACATTTATAGGCCCCATGCTTACCCTACTTATGGACGGTGATGGTCATGTTTTGGGGACAGTTCTTTTACGTTTTTGGGGCTTGGGAGGTTGCTGAGTTTGAGACTCGGCCCTTAAGACATTCCATTCCTCAGGAGTGGGGAGTTCCCCGAGAAAACTGTAAGTTTATCCGAAGAAGCTTTCCCCTCCTTCCGAGAGGGTGGTCTCGGGCTCACTTGCTCGGCCCTCGAGTAAGAAGTCCCAAGCACATAAGAATGTCAGTGCCTTGAGCAAGTCGACTGCTACCCTTAAGTCAGCTTAGAAGGATACGGTTACTGGGTCTTCTACCCACCACCAGGTTTGGGAGAATGAGGAGACTGCGTCAACTACCGGGGAAGGGTCTTTTGCGGCTAAGAAGAAGCTTAGCGCAGTCCTGCCTTGGTTCTGCCGCAGAAAAATGGGCGAATGGAGAAGGTGAAGGAGCTGCTGCGGATGATTGCCTTTGTTCGTTCTGACTTATTTCCAATGTCCTTTGGGCCCTCAGGGTGCTTGGAAGAGGCTCAATCTCCAAATCCTTCTAGAGAGGCGGTTCCTTTAGATGTGGTCCCTTTGGACACACAACCGGGAGAAGGAAGAGAACCAATTGCTGGATCGAGTGGGCTCGGCGATCCTTCTATGCCTATAGGCGCGACATCGGAAGTTCTGAGCAGGCCTTTCGAACAGGTTCCAGTATACCGTGGTCAGCCTCGCAGAGGCCACTTCGGGAAGAGCTCCCCTATAATCTGATCTTTGGGGGATGGGTTAAGTGGGAATCCCCTCCATGTGATCACAAGGTTGCTTTCAGCAGACTACACCCAAGAGGAGGGTCGACTAACTCTGGAGATGCTGGTGGACAAGCTGATGCACTGCCAGTACACTGTGAGTTGAAGACATATCCTTTTCTTTCTTTGGTGATCTTGATTATTTCTTTTTTGACATGATGATTCTTGGTAGTGTTCCACCCTTATGGCGAGCTGGTATAAGGAATGCCAAGAGGGTTTGCGGGAGTACTTGGATGAGAGGGCCGAGTTACGTGATATGGTTCAGAAGTTGAGCAACCAGGAAGGAGCCTTCAGTTCTCAAGGGCTCGATTCTGAAGTGGAGCAACTTCATCGATCCTTGGCGGCAAAAGAAGATGAGCTGTTTAACAGTCAGCGAAGATGCATTGAGTTGAAGCTAGCAAATGTTCAACTTTTAAATCGAAAAGACAACACTGATTGGAAGAATCGCGAGCTGAAGAAATATATTGAAGAGGTAGATGCTGGGTTTCTTAAGCTAACCGTTGACCATGGTATGGCCACTAAGGAGTTGTGTCAGGTCCGTACTTCTGAGTAAGGCTTTCGAAAGCTCAGTGAGACATTTGAGGCCTAGTTATTGGCGTCGGAGGATGCTCTGGAGAAGCTTGTAGCAGATTTTAAGGTTTTGAGGACGAGGTGTGACTGGTACTGTCATATGTTCCATTACTAGAAGGCTAAAGCTGTGCGTTACTTTGCTGAGTTATCCTTCATTCCCTGGCTTCATGATTTGTTGTGGGCTCACGGGTTTTATTGGGGCTTCGAGAATTGTCGGCATCTATTAATCAACTGGGAGTGTTATGGCATTGATCCTGCTACTGTGGCTTCGGATTACTTGAGTCTTCTTGCTGCTGCTATTGATGAAATGGTAGATGCTGGCTAGGAGTTGATTCCTGACACACCGGAAGTTAATCCACATGGGCACCGACCAACGCCTCTCCTACCCCCCGAGCCACTTGGACTCAAAGATGATCCTTCCAACGATGATGATGATGTTGCTCCTTCTTCGTAGGAAGAAGTTTTATCTTTTTTGTTTTCTTTGTCTGTATAAAGACATTTTCAAAGATGTGGGCTTCTCTAACACTTGGATTCTGATAAACAGGTTTTTGGATTGTTTTGAATGTTTGACTTTTGCTTTTGCGATGTCTGAAATTTGATTGGCGATTGATTGTTGGTTGTACTATTACCCCCAATGACCGAGGATCTGAAGTGTTGCTTCTGAATCTTTGGTCATAATGTCTGCTGTAGTTTTGACATTTTAGGTTTCGGAGCTCATTATTACACTACGTGCCCTGCTCAAGGTGGGACAAGTGGAGCTTTGCTGCTTGGTGTCATTTGATATTTCCAGGTGAATCTTTGTGTTCTGTCCTCTTGTAATCAATGTATGTCTCATTTTCCCAAGGGTTTGTGGATATAAATACCAAGTAATGCTATAAGTCTTCCTAGAGTCATCCTAAATGTGATGTGGCTTTTAAAATTACCGATGAATTTAAAATGTGATTTATTGACTTTTGATCTATTGGTGATTTTAAAAACCACATCATATTTAGGATGACTTTAGGAAGACTTATAGCATTACTCATAAATATCACTCTTGCATTCTTGTTTCCTCACAACTTCTTCTCACTTTTGTTTTTCTTTGTATCTCCATGACGCCTTCTTTTGAGAGTTTGGGAGAAACGGAGTCCTTCGTTCGTTCTGTTGTTTGTCCCCCTGGCGGTGGTGTTTCAGGGCGACTATTAACGAGTCAAATACTTGTCCTCCTTGTGATATTAGAGCTAAAGTTACCGAGTTACGCTTGCTGGTGGAGACGCGTGAGAGGACTCTCGCTAAGTGCTCTGACCAGTTGGCAAAGCTGAGGAATGATCTTGAGATGAAGGATCATCAGCTTGCCTTGAAGGACTAGCAACTTGTGTTGTGGGATCACCGAGTTGCTGACTTAGAGGCCTTCCTCAATTTTTCGGTGTTGAACCGAACCATGAACTCCTTTAGGCTTTCCCCTTCGTTTCAATAAATAGTCATAAGGCTTCTTCTGTTCTCGGGAGCTGAGGAAGTGAGTGAGGAATGTTCGGGCCAGATCCTTGAAAGTGCTTATTGAGTTGGGAGTCAAACTCCGGAACCATTCCCTAGCATTTCCTGAGAGTGTTGTGGGAAATTCTCGGCACGTAATTTCGTCAGGAGTGGTGTGTAATGCCAAATGCATCTGGTAATTCTCCAGATGCTCGGTGGGATCGCCGATTTCGCTACAACTCGAAATCTGCAGCGATTTGAACTTGCTAGGAAGCGGGTACTCCACCACTCATTTGGTGAATGATGTTTTCATTCCAACAAAAAGTTTGTTTACGACCATTGCCTTGTGTTTCTCTTTCTTTTCCATGGCGGCCATCTGCATCTTTAGTTCTGCCAATGCTTTATCCGCCTCACTTGGCTAGGTGGTTGTCCGCGGTTTCTTGGTTTTCTCGCCCTCCTCGGTATCAATCCATGGATTTCGCTCCACGCGACTATGGTCACCTTGATGGTCGTTCCACTAGCGATCTTAGTTATTTTGTTGGTGGCCTTGACCTCCGGTGGCGTGGTTTTGGTCTTCCTGCTCCTCAGAATGCCCATTCGGGTTGTTCTCAGAATGGGATAGCTCAGGTATCCGAAGGAGGAGCTCTTCATTCTGTCGCACTAGTTGGGCCACCTGTGCCTCCAAGGAGGCAATTCATTCTTTATCCCCCGCGGCAGTGGGCGGTGGGGGCGGCCGTTGATTTCTTTGGGGCACTGATTCGTCCTAGCGTAGGGCATGTCTTCTTGACCACCTGTTCACCATTATTACAGATTTTTATTTTCGCCAGAACAAACTTTGTTGTTCCTATAGACAGCGCCAAACTGTTGATGTAATTTATGGTATGATGAACTCCAAGGGTAAAACAACGTTGCGTGATAGTATAGCCTTTGTGACCTGTAAAATAAAGCACGCATTAAGAGAACGCGCAAGGGGTTCGTCGGTCGTACCTCTTCCGATGCCTAAGTTAGTGTCTATATGAGCTTAGTGTAAGACTCAAAGTAGGAATATAATGTATGATAGAGTGAACTCCCTGTAATCTTTGGAATAGGGCTTTTTATAGACATCCACTGTAAAGGTGTTAATGACGACCGGGCGGAGGATCTGGGATCTGGGCGTAATATTTGGTGGAATTCAATGGTCTATTCTGGCGTCGATTATCGTTGAGGGTGAAACCGCTGCTGTCATTTATTGGGACTTCGAAATGGCACATAACCGTAAAAGGTATTTAGTGCGCGAATCGTATCCATTCCAGAGATTATATTCCAATCCAACCATGAGGATTGAGGAGAAGCTTTTAAGGAGACAGCAGTTACTTGCGGATTAACTGCACTGTTGATGTCGAAGCTAGTCTTGGGAGTGTTCGGGTCAGTTGGGCCAGTGTGATGGGGTGCTCTTGGTTTGGGGGTCCAATCAATATAAGTGTGGTCCTTCCATTGGTGGGCCTAGGTTCCATGGGGGATGGGCTTCGGGCCCAGAAAGAGGAACCCAAAGATATTGGTATAACAGTCAAGAAACTCATTTCAAGGAGACATTCCACAATCTTTTGGAGACTTGAAAGGTTTAGATGTATTAAACCTCTCATATAATAATCTCTCTGGTAAAATCCTAAGTCTCTTGAGGCACTTCTATATCTCAAGTATTTGAATATGTGATGACCCTGATGGGCAAATCAATTAACTAGTAATCGATCACACGGCACGCCATCCCAGCCCTATCCCTTGCAGAACAAGACCTCTGGGAAATCACTTTCCTCGTTGTAATGAAAAAACTGTAGTGGAAGACTTTACTAAGATTATGAGAATTAGAGACAGTAAATGAAACATCACACAGCAAATACCAAAGACAAAATACTACATCACCATAATATCATATATCGTCATCAAATGTATTGGTCATCAGACCATCATCAGGAAAAAAATACAACCTTAAAATAACAATACATCAGCATAGTTTTCAAAAGGATCAACAGATCATAGCCTAGACCTAAGCTTAAGCAAAGCTAATGATATCAGGATCTTTATCATGTCTGCACGAGCAGATCCTCCAGTCTCCCACATCGAACGCAACCAAACATGATCCATATCTTCAAAGATCACACGGATCAAGTCCTGAGCTAGCACCCAAGTCTGCTCCGACAACATCCCCCTCTAAAGCGGCTAAACTGTATAACAATCATAATGGGAGATGAACATAAAAGAAAATGGTAAGTCTAAGACTTAGTGATTTTTAACACAGATAATACCCATGGCAGTTTAGTAATGAACTCAGATGTTTAATAAGCAAAAGCAGTTCCATCATGACAGCTTACATTATATGTGATATATATATATAATAGATGGTATATGCATATGATGTAAACAACAGTCATAGTTCAACAGTATGGTCTACCAGAGATATTATCCATTCTCAGTAGGGTTGGTGTTGTTCTGAAGGACCTATAGTACAATGCCAGTGCCCCAGCTATTGTACAATATACCGTACATAACATTAGTGGCACGACCAAGTCTGACCTTAGGTGGCTCACACCAACTAATGACGTCCGTCCTATAGTGACTGAACCATTGGGAATAGTTGCACCATGGTCACTAAACCAATAAATCTAAAGCCCCATATAACACACGCATTTGACCATAAAGCTAACATGTATAGTAAGCCCACGGCCATTACTACCGCACATACCGGTGTACCATGTTGTATGATGCAAATTATCTTGTCTGTATTTTAAATGCATGTCATTTTACAAGTCTCACTTGGTTAACATGTTCAACACAATATTTTTCTCAAAATGCTAGAGTTCATGTGCAATAAGTATAAACTATGAGATTTCTAAAATATGCATGTTTTCTTGATATACAAAAAAGATGTGCAGTGAATGAAAAATAGTAATGAGCATTATGTGAGTTAAAACTCACCTGGATCGAAAAGCGTCTCTGAGTACTCAAAAAAATCTGGGTTCTCCGAATCTGTGGAAAACCTTCTATTAGTCTTAATTCTATTCAAACAACTCTAAAGTAAGGAAAACATGAGCTATGGGACGGCTGGTGAAAATAAGATTTTCCTGTCACACACTAATTGTACGTCCAGGCTCGGGGCTGTACGTCCACTGCATCACGACGGGCCATACGTCCGGTCACAACACTGTACGTCCGCTCTGAGAGTTTTCAGGGAGAACCTCATTTTCTCTCCACTATCCACCTATTCTCCGACTTCTAGGGCTACTAGAAACACCCTAAAGCCTTCTAACTTAGATCACAACCTCCATGCAATGTAACAACGCTAAGCTAACAAAGTGCCAACCTAAATGAGATTCAAAGTGTATCTAAGCTAACAACTACAACCAAATAGAAATTGAGTAGCATAATGACGTATTTAAAAAGCTAAGGATCGAACGTTACCTCCTCGAAACAAAACCGCAAGAATTTCGCCTCACGAACATTTCAAAACACACGAACATTCCACCAATGCTCACAAAACACTCACAAAGTACTCTTAAAACGCTCTGGCAGCCTGGGGGTGTCTGAAACTTATGCAAAACATGAAGGGGGTAGGGGGTATTTATAGGACCAAAAAGCAGCGGACGTCCGGTGGTTCTTGCCCAGTGGTCCAAAGGCTGCTTTGTTCATCCAGGTATTAACTAGAGGGTATTCCAAAAAGTAGCGTATATCCGGTACTTTTGGCGTACGTCTGTTGTACAATTTGCAGAGCGTACGTCCGGTTGTCTCCCCTCATATGCCCGCACTACAGACAGTAGCGTATTTCTGCCAGACCTAGCGTACATCCGTCCAAAAGTCCAAATTGCCCCTCTAGAGTCCTTAGTGACCTAAAACCCAAATTAACTTTGCCAACTAAGCTACTTATGCCCAGTTAATAATTTGTGTCACTACAAAATGTGTCTTTCAACAAGCTATCCGGAGAGATACCATCTAATGGGCCTTTTACAAACTTCACAGCTAAATCATTTTTAGGAAACATAGCACTTTGTGGGAATCCAATTTTTGGAGTCCCACATTGTCCAAGCCCAAGCTCCAAAGGATCAAAGTTGAAATAGAGTCTGCTCAAATATTTTCTTCCTAGCATTGCTTCAATTGTACTTTGTCTAGCAATATTGGTTTATATGTTGAGAAGACATCGAGAAAGTAAAATTTAGGTTCCAAGTTTATTTAATACACTTTCTGTATTGGAGCATAGAATGATATCATATCAAGAGATTTGCCAAGGGACAAACAACTTTTGTGAAAGCAACTTACTTGGAGTTGGAGGTTTTGGTTTTGTGTACATAGGGATGTTATTTGATGGGAAAATTGTTGCTATTAAAGTTCTAAATTTACCATTGTTGGGTGCCTTCAAAAGTTTTGATGCAGAATGTAAGGTCTTACGAACAATCCGACATAGGAATTTTGTTAAGGTTATTAGTACATGCTCCAACCCCGAGTTTTGAGCTATAGTACTGCAATACATGTCAAACGGTAGCCTTGAAAGATGGTTATACTCCTATAACTACTACTTGAATCTTCTTCAAAGAGTTAGCATTATGGTTGATGTTGCATTGGCATTGAACTATCTTCACCACGGTCTATTAGAATCTGTAGTACACTATGTTTTGAAGCCTACCAATATCCTTGTAGATGAGGACATGGTTGCACATGTGGGAGACTTTGGCATTGCAAAGATTTTAGTTGAAAACAAGGATGCTACACAAACCAAAACTCTTAGTACACTTGGCTACATTGCACCAGGTACATAGATTCAACTGTACTTATTTTGTTGCTAAGAGGCTATCTAATAGTAGCTAATATCAAGATCAACAACAATAGTTGCTAGTTTCAAGAATAACAATATACGTGTCAATTTTCCATAATTTAATTTTATATGGGCCTTCTATTCATATGAATATGCAGTAACAATAAAAATTATACAAAGTAAACTATCATTGCTTAGTCCATGATTAATTACCTATCTATTCCTTTTATGCATCCATTGGTATTTATTAAAAATATGTTCAAATAAATATTTGTATCAAAGACTATTACACTATATGCTTCTAGTTCACTATAAGTTAATATGAAGTAATTCTAAAATGCAACCACAATTATGGTTTGCCTTGTCTTATCTTATGCCCAATTCATACCCACTTTATGGCCATTGAGAACTCACATTATATGGACTTATCAAAAGTTGTTTATAGCATAATTAGAAATATTCATGAACACACTCATTATATATAATAATAATAATAAGTACATTTTTTTTTTGGCTAATATATATCGACAACATCCTTCTTTTTTATTAAAAAAAAAAAAAAAAAAAAAAATTGAATTACTAGCTTTAAGGCCTTTTGCACTTGATAGAGTATGGTTTTGATGAAAAAGTGTCTAGCAAAGGAAATATTTATAGCTATGGTATAATATTGTTGGAGATGATCACAAGAAAGAAACCTACCGATGACATGTTTATAGGTGAGTTGACTGTGAGGCAATGGATAAATGCATCAATTTTTGACAGAATGATGGAAGTTGTGGATGAATATTTATTGGTTTTAGAAAATGGAAGAGATGTAAGTGTCATGCAAAGTATTCTTTCATCCATCATGGAATTAGGTTTAAGGTGTACTGAAGAGTTACCAAATGAAATAGTCAATATCAAAGATGTGCTTATCAAGCTTAAAAAAATGGAGTAATTTCACTTAACCCCTATAAAGTTTCATGCTTTTTGCAAACACCACTTCAAACTTCAAAGTCTCTCACTTTAGTGTATCGAACTTTTGTTTCGTTTCAAATACCTCATTCCGTTAAATCCTAATGGATGAATGTAAAATTACTAAAATACCCTTAGTTAGTTTTTTTCACTTTCCCGTTTAATTTAACTGCAATATTTAACGGCATGGGGGTATTTGAAATGAAACAAAAGTTTGATACACCAAAGTGAGAGACTTTGAAGTTTGGAGGGGTGTTTGCAAAAGGTGCGAAACTTCAGGCGAGTTAAGTGAAATTACCCCTAAAAAAATCAAACTGACACTTTTGCAAACATAATATAGGGTGTATGAGATCGTTGATTTGGGTTTACATAGTCTGTCCTTTTAATTTGTTAAATTACTACAAGTTGTATGTTTTATGTTAGTATGAATTTTCATGTTTAAATAATTGGCTCTGGATTTTCTAGCATCTTCGTCTTGAGCCTTTTATCATTTTTTTTTCCTCCTTCGCTTCCCATCGAGATCAATGTCTATATATAATACCACATGGAACTAAGAAGCTTCATATTTAACATTATTTTGCTTTAGAAATATTTGATTAGATACAGTCAAATTGAACTTTCAAGTTGTCTTTTTTTCTTTTTGAATTGCCTATGACAATCATGTTGGGTTGCGTTTCCCTCTTAAGTGGAGGATGGCCTAAATGTGTTTAGCCCATGTGTGTTTTTTATTAAACCCATATGGAGAGGCTCATTTGGGTTAGGGTTTTGCTAAACCTAATATCCTTTGGTATTGCACAGAGAGTATAATAAGAAATAGAAAAAGAAATAGCTGCTGCCAAAAAAAGAAAAAGAGGGAAAGAGCTTCAAAAATCAGAATATAGAAATTCAGTTAAGCCTTGATAAACTGCTCCGATCGACAAGCGTTTGTGGTCCGATTGAGCTGAAAATTTGTTGGGATGTTCATAACGCGTGACTCTTCATTTTTAATAGTGGAGATTGGATTCTAAGCATTCTGTATTGGTTTTTGAGCCCGTAAACAGTAGCCTCTGTTTTTTATGAGATCTTTCTTTAATTATTGTAGAAGTTGATTTGTGCCAAGGAATTGTATTTCTTGAAGATTGTTGTTGATTGTATGTCTCTAGTTGATACTAGAGAAGACTCATGTATTCCCGTTATTGTTGATAGTGGAATTGTTTGAGTGGACTACGATCCCGTGATTTTTCATTCTCACGCCGAGAAGGTTCTTGTGCTTGTGGTGTTAGGATATATATTTTCCGCATATATATTACTCTATTTTATAGTTTTCTACATATTCACACAAAAAGAAAGTTTTGTATATCGTTGTTTCTCCCAACAAATCAATATGTTAGAATAGGTAATTTAGTAGATATGGTTGACCAATTACTAGAACCCAAATAATAAGCAATATTCATTTTTATTTGTAGTGGTTGATCCATTTTTTTTATTATTATTATTATTATTTGTTTTACTACTGGTATATAAGTTACACCAAGAGACTAGTATACCCTCCCAAATCTCCTCTCAAAGATGTTTTTGATACAAGTAAAAGTTTTTTGTTTTTTGTTTTAAGAGTAATAGATGATCTGATGTAATATAATTAAAACCAAATGATGAGGGTAAGATACGTATGCATTGAGGATTACGAGTAATGATATAATATAATTAAAACCAAATGATGAGGGTGAGGTAATTACACCAAGAGACTAGTATACCCTCCCAAATCTCCTCTCAAAGATGTTTTTGATACAAGTAGGTAGATGATCTGATGTAATATAATTAAAACCAAATGATGAGGGTGAGATACGTATGCATTGAGGATTACGAGTAATGATATAATATAATTAAAACCAAATGATGAGGGTGAGGTAATTACACCAAGAGACTAGCATACCCTCCCAAATCTCCTCTCAAAGATGTTTTTGATACACGTAAATTTTATATATTTTTTTAATCGATGATCTGATGTAATATAATTAAAACCAAATGATGAGGGTGAGATACATATGCATTAAGGATTACGAGTAATGATATAATATAATTAAAACCAAATGACGAGGGTGAGGTAATTACACCAAGAGACTAGTATACCCTCCCAAATCCCCTCTCAAAGATGTTTGATACAAGTAAATTTTTTAATTTTTTTTAATAGATGATCTGATGTAATATAATTAAAACCAAATGATGAGGGTGAGATACGTATGCATTGAGGATTGCGAGTAATGATATAAAAAGGACATTCTCATAGAGTCCTTCCAAATGTGACGTAATTTTTAAAATTACCATTAAATTTGATATGATCATTATTGAATTTTGATCTCTCGGTGATTTTAAAAGGCACATAACATTTGGGAGGACTCTAATCCTTCTTATATCATTACTTGAGATGTAAAAAATGTGAAACTCCAATCTTGTCAAAAACAACACCTTTGAAGTTTTAGTTTTGGAAAAATTACATCTACCCCTTGTGAATTGACAGGCTATTTGTATTGAATTGTAGTCCGTCTCCCTTTTTATCTTTTTAAAGTGATGTGCCTTATAAAAGCACAATTAAATTTTGGATTGATTACTATTACATTTTAATCCAATTATAATTTTAAAAACTATATCACATTTGGAAATAAAAAGGGGGACATGAGTCATATGTGCTAGTGTTCTTAATGATTAATAGGGTGCATTTATAGACAAAAATTGCGATTTTAAACCAAATTGTAGAAAATAAATTGTTTGGGATTGCATTTTTAAAAAGTTTTGATTTGAAAACGCAGATAAGGAGGTGCTTTTTTGAAAACACACAATTTTTAAATGTTACATTGCGATTTTAAAGGTCAAACCATGATTTTGCCAAACACCTAATGTGTTTTTAAAAATCACGTTTTCATATCGCATATTTTAAAGTCGTTACATTTTAAATTGTACTTTTTGAAATCACAGACTCAAACGGACCTTAATATTGAGATTGGGTAGTACCTGTCCGGACCAGCTTTATACCCTCAGGCCCAACCCTTCTCAAAGACTCTCATCCTCTCTTAACTTTCAGCCGAACATTGCGACCCTCAAACTTTCAAATGAGTTGGTCTCCACCGAGCCTGAGCCCAAGCCCCAAGTAAAGGGCAAAATAGGTTTAAAAAAAAAAAAAAAAAACACAGAGTCCCTGCCGTGGCTTGCCGATATAAGAATGTGAGAGTTGTGCCGTTTGGAAACCAATGGGACTGGGGGCTCATGTGGGTGTTAGAGAGAAAAGATGGGTTCCCAGAGAGAGACAGAAGTAAAGAGAAGCAAACCTACTTGAAGCGGCAAGCACATGTGGATACAAAAACCATAATGAGGGGATCATGATTTATCTCAACAATTATATAGTTTTCAATCTGAATTGCTGTAATAGTTGCTGCTCGTACTTTCTTCTCTCTTCCTCTCTCTGTAGAACTCTACAACTCTCTCTCTCTCTTGCATAAGCGCCATCCTCTGGGCCTTGTGATGATGCTCTGGCAGCGCTGAAGGTTCAATCTCTCTCCCATTTGGACCCTTTTGATTTTTTCGCTAATTTTTTGAATTTCGAATCTGGGTTTCTCGAGATTTGATATGTATTCAAAGATTTCATTATCGATTCTCATTTTTTTTCTTCATCTTTTTGACATTGATTCTGAAGTTGTTTTAACGATTTCTTGTGGCTTTGGTGGAGCACTTTCAATTTTTTATTTTATTTTCTAGTGGTTTTATCACTGTTGGAATATCTATATTAATTCATGCCTTAGTTTGCATATTGTTATTGTTTTGATCTTTGTTTGTTATTGTGCCTGTATGTTTTGCCGTAGTTATGTTGGTTATAGAAATATTACATCAATTTAGTGATAATGGAGGAGAAATTATGGGAAGCATCTTCTTGATAACAACCTGCCTTTTTTGTTTCAAATGCCTCTCAAACATTCCACATTCCAGACCAATCTATTCAACTACTTTTATAAGTTCAACAATTTCTAGGAAAAGAAACTCCTTGTTGCGGGTAGTGAAGAATTTTGGTGTCATATTGGTGCAGTATTTGTCCTTTAACCTGAATTTCTGTATGACAAATTTATAATTAGGTGAAAGTCATTGTAGCTCTTCTAGGTAACCATATTTCTTATGGGGCAGCTTTAAAATGAGAGGAAAGTCATCGTAGCTCTTCTAGGTAACCATATTTCATATAGGGCAGTTCACTAAAAAAAAAAGAGGAAAAGTGACTAGAATCCTTTCGGAGGACTGCTATAACTCGCAAGGCCATGAAAAATATAAAGATGAACACGATGTTGATAGCTAGATCAACATGAGGTGTGATGTATAGCTAAGAAAAAGCCGGTAACTATCTGAATGAGTAGACAAATATCAGGTAGCAGCCCAAACCCCCACCCATAACTAAGATTACTTGGGGTTGGATAATCTATTAAGTGCTGATTGAGGAGGATATATGTTGTTTAAAAAGAGAATCTTTGGCTCCTTGTAGTCATTTCTCTTACCTTTAGTGACGATTCTTGTTCCCCCACCATGTTAACATTTTGGGAAGTACCCTTTCTTCCACCTCCAAAGGATGGAGGGGCTATACAGTGAAAGAAGCATCAAAGAGGTCATCTTGGTCACTGAAGAGTTGTCCGACTGCTCAATGACTGAATCAAAGAGGTTTTGTTTTACTCTCTCAGCTTGGAAGGTTCTTCTTTTCCTCTTTGGTGAAAGAGGGCAAAGATGTGTAGGAGAGAAGATTTTGTCCTACAAGTGGGACAGAGTGCGATCCCTAACCAGCTTGGCGTCCATATTATCTGAAAACTTTTGACTGATTTTAAAAGAATTCCAGTGTCCTATTATGCTTTTGGTGGTTATTACTTGCAGGCAGCTGATACTTCATCTAGGCTAATAGAGGAGAAGCAACTGAAAGCTAAGTCATGAAAGGAAATCAAAGATTGTGCTACCACACCTAGCCATGGCCGCCTCTGGTTTGACGTTCATCAAGGGGAGCTTTTCTCTCCCTTGGGTCTTTGATTTCCCTTGAGACGGGAATTTTGATTTCTTTTTAATATTTGGTTGTGTTCAAAATATAGTAATGGAATGTTGATTGTTGCATAATGCTTTTTGGTTTATGGCCTAGTTCCTTTCATTCTCTCTAGTTTGTGTCTAGTTTTTGCTTTGGTGATGTAATTATAATAATAATAATAATGGGCGGGTGATGTATTTGTTTGTCCAACCACTTTGTAGTAGAACATAAACCAAGGAATGTTATTACTTTTCAATCATCATAACTACTATTTGCAAGGTCAGTTAAGTTGGTTTTGATTATTTGAAGCATGTATGGCTTGCTTGTTGGTAGTTTTTATCATTCCTTATCCAGGGAAAAACGAATGATATAAATTTTAGGACCGCAAGAGGACATTAGAGGAGCTTGACTCATTTTTCTTCTATACTATCTATCTTTGGACCGTGCTTGCATTTTTTTCTCTCTTCGTGCTAAGTTATGATTTTCTTGTTATTTTTTCTGCTACCTAGCTGGTGTGTTTCTTCTCTACTTTTTGTGTATTTGTGGCACCTTGATATTTTGATTACTTGTTATTTTTGCTCCAATTAAAATTAATTAATGTTGTGAGGGGAAGCTATTAGGTATGTAATTATATGAAATTACATCAAGAATCAATAATTTTAGAACCATTTTTTAAAGTTGTAACTAAAAAAACAATCGAAATTAATAATTTTTTGTTAGTTGAAAAATAGATTATGGAGATTGCACTCCATATATTGTTACCGCTGCCTCCTAGAATTCTTTGAACGTATTCTGCTAGTGCTATTGCATAGGGAATGTACCAAACCATGACTTTCTAATAATGTTCAAGGCAAAGCAATAACTGACCTCAAAATATTGGCTTCAAAATCAGCAATATAAAGTATTGTAATAAAGAAGCTTTTTTGCACAAAGGTTAGTCATGGATGTTGTAGATACGAATAAGTATGCATATGATTTGCATATTAATAAACAAGTGGTGTAAATGATCTCCTTTCGCTAGTGCTTTTTAGATGGTGGTTTTTGCTCTTTTTACATAAAATTAAGGGGTAATTATTTTTTCTCCCATCAACTACAACACTTTAGCATTTTCTTCCCATCAACCGGTGGCGGAGCCAGAAGATTGGACAATGGTGGGCATTTTTTTAAATTAAAAACTAATTAAATATTAAAAAATAATTTTTTTCTTGAACAAAGACCTACGGGCAATTTTGCTAAATCTACTTCAACATGAGGTCGTTTAGAATTTGACTGGATCTTAAAGGATCGTTATTTTTTTTAATAATTACAATTATATATTTATATAATTAAAATATGAAACATCGAACATAAACTAATCAACCTATATAAATTCATAAATAATGCAGGAGAAACAATTAATTTACAAGAATAATTTAAATTTAAATCTAAAATTTTAATTACATATCTTAAATTCAATAGCTCAATTTTTCGTTGAAATTGGACAATTGATCTTCGGACAATCGGACAGTTGTAATTGAACTTCGGTCTTTTTGGATTAGAAAGTGAGAAACAACATATTGAAAATAATTAATTTACATAAACAATTTAACTTTAAATCCAAAAATTTAATTACCTACCTCGTTGAAATTGAATACTAAAAAGTAAAAGAAAAAACACAAAATTGCCAAGTCTAGGTCCACAAAAAGAAAATGCAGATGCAGGAGATCGGAGAAATCAAGAAGAAAATGCAAGAGAAAGTAGAAAATGCAGGAAAGTGCAGCGGGAGAACAAAACTGAAGCTTCAAAAAACTTGTTTTTTTTTTTTTTATTATTATTACTTCTTTTTTTTTTTTACACGTCCACACAAGAGGAAAATGAGGGAATTCGAACTAGTGACCACTACTTCATTAAATATAATCTTAACAGATTAAACTACCTCTTAGGGACTTTTTTATTATCCCTACCCCCACTTTCTTTTTGTTTATTCTTTTCTTTGTTGGGAATTTGGAATGCTGATAGGCTGTCATACCACTCATGCGTTGCCTACAGCCTGTACCCCTCTATTTTTATTTTTTATTATTTTCTTGGTGGCATACTGGCTTGCTGCTATACCCCTGTTCAGAATTTTTTGAATTTTTTTTCCACTGCACACCTTTTTTCAGGCCATTCGCTCTTTTTTCTTTTTCCTTTCTTTTTATCTTGTTTCTTAACGAAACGATGCGTATCAAAGGTCATCTTCAATCTCTGAAATGGCTAATGGCTCATAAAAGAAAAGAAAAAAAATTATGAATCTGTCAAATTCATGGATAAGGGTTCAAGCTCAAGCCAGGCTCAAGCATGAGGGATAGGAGCAAGGGGCATCATTCATGGCTGATAAGGGGCATGAATTTTTTTTATACAAAGGTAAAGAGAAATTTTAAGACCCTCATTTCGCCACTGTCATCAACTACCAATTGTGACACTCGACTTCATGAACTACTATTTTGTGTCCACAATCTCCTTCCGTTAAACAAAGGCCCCTTCCGTCAACTAAAGACGAGAATTCAGACGATCTACTCATTACGTTGTCCTCATGAACTACAAATCACTTTTATTTTGCTCTCATGAACGACAACACATTATTATTTTGATCGTTTGAGTTAATGCTTTTGATTAACGGAATAGGGGTTTTAAGTACAAAATAGTAGTTCATGACGTCGGGTGTCACAGTTAGTAGTTTATGGGAACAAAGTGAAATTGCGTCGTAGTTTATAGGAAAAAAATGTAATTACCCCAAAATTAAAAATAGTTTTGAATGAAAGAAGACATTGCATCTACTCTCAAAGAAAGTATATTTAGAAATTCATTTAAGACAGAAGATTGGATAGATCTGCGTGAGAACTGAGATGAGAGAGAAAAAAAAAAGTCACCCAGCCGGACTGGGTTTTTTGGTTTAATTTTAATTTTTAATTTTTAATTTTTTTTTAGAAAAAAACAAATGCCAGCCCAGTTCATAAGGACCCCAGAAGAACAGACGTAGACGTTGTAGCATTTCTCCATTATGGGTGCTAGTGATTTTTTAAAATAGACAAAATTTTCTTTTAAACTGAATTGAAAGAATTTTTTCGATTTAATATATAAAAATGATATACGTTTATTTTTTTAATAACATGTAAAATATACATAAGTTTTTAACAAAATTTATGTTTAAGGAATATATGTTATTTTTATAGACTAAAAAAAAAAATAATTCTTCTAACCTAGTTTAGAGAAAAACTTTATTGTTTGAAAATTGAGGAGAATTTTGGACTTTGTTTCGTCTTTCGTGCCCCCTTCTTCTCCCTTAATTTCTCCATTAATTGTTCTGAGTATTAACGAATTTGATGGCCTTGTGGCGCGATTTTGACTCTTGAAACCAATGTAAAGCCTGAATTTATTATTGTAAAGTTGAAGAAAATATGCTACCCATAACCAATTATCTTCAAATCCGCATTAAGATTTGATGATGCAGTATGGGATAGAGTTAATTGGGTTCTTA
This sequence comes from Carpinus fangiana, assembly GCA_006937295.1. Classification (NCBI taxonomy): domain Eukaryota; kingdom Viridiplantae; phylum Streptophyta; class Magnoliopsida; order Fagales; family Betulaceae; genus Carpinus; species Carpinus fangiana. Next base: position 433,542 of record VIBQ01000024.1, on the reverse strand, counting down.
GTTTTATAAAATGTAAAATTGGTCCTTGTGGTTGACCTAAATTATAAATTACTTCCTATTGTATAAAAAATAATTTATAGGTTCTTATAGTTGGCCTAAATTACAAATCACTCCCTGTGGTATAAAAAATAATTTGTAGGTCCATAAAGTATGCCAAAATAACAGTTTACTCCCTAAAATTAAATTTTCATTAAGTAAATTAACAAAATCTGTCATTTTGTCATGACATACAAAAAAAAAAAAAACGTGATACGTGTTATTATAAATTTTTTACTTTAAAAAATGACAATTAAGATTTTTCACATCATTTTACGACGTCAGCAAATATTACACATTGGCTCTCACTTCATGTCATACTGTTATAGTAGTAAATCAACCTAATCTCTAATATCTCCAAAATTTTATCCCATGTGTAACCCTCTCTCATCTTCATCTACCTTAGCCACTTCACAAAATGAGATCTTTAAATTCTCGTAAAATGCTCCTAATTAAATCATAGTTAGGAAGATGAAAATAAGGGAGTTTTATGCACAGAGTAAAATTTTAGGGATATAAGAGATTATGTTAATTTACTTTAGCAGTATGACGTGACCAAGTAACAGATTTTGTTAAAAGTTACCTAGCCAGCCCCAAATGCACACCACCCCCGGATTCTGTTATGGGTGGCCGACCACCCATAATTTCTTCAGTTTTGATTTTTTTTTTTCTACGGTTTAAAAAAATTAAAAATAATGTGATTTTTTTTTTTTTTGGAAAATTCATTCAATTTCTAAAGGAATAGTAGATAACTGCTCTCTCACTTTTTTAAAAGAAAATGTATTCTCATTTTTGTAGGAAAATAATTTTTTCCATGAGAATATCTATTCCTAAAAATAGTATGCTAAGCAAATGAACAATTATTTCATAGGAATATTCATTTCATTCTTGGAACTTATTTCCCAAACCAAAGAGTTTTTGTTAAGGCATATATTTATGGGAAATATGCTTTTGTACTTCAATGGAGACACAGTAAATGAATAGATAATTTTTATTTTTTTGAGGTGTGACTTTTTTTCTTCTCTCTTTATCCCAACGGTGAGACTCTACTAAATTTCTCTTTCTTTGGATTGTGGGATTTAATTCCTTTTCTATTTCCTGTTCAAATAAAGATTAAATTAAGGGATAATTACTTTTTATCCCCATAAATTATAGTATTTTAATACTTTTCCCTCATGAACTATCAACTATTATACTTAACCCTAACAAACTATCATCTTATGCTACTTTTTCCTATTCCGTTAGTCAAAGGGATTAAAATTAACGGTCAACGGTCATGTGACTTGCATGTACTATTTTAAATTTTTTTTTCTTCCATTTTTGCCTTCACTTTAGATTTTTGGATTAGAGTTTATAAGGTTATAAGAGTCATTTTATTTATTGATCTGAAGTGAGAGCAAAAATGAAAAGAAAAAAATTTAAAATAGTTGACCACTAGATTTAACTCATTTGACTGACAGAATGGGAAAAATGTCATAAGATGATAGTTTAATAGGGTCAAATGTCATAGTTGGTAGTTCATGAAGAGAAAGTGTCAATGTGCTGTAGTTCATGGGGGCAAAAGATAATTACCTCTTAATTCAATGGTCAGTTATAATTGTTATATTAATATTATTAAATAATTATGAAATAAAAATATAGTTTTTGACATATTTTTTAAGTAATTAATACTTATTTCTTATTTTATTTTTCATTTTTAACGAATATATATATTTTTTATTTTAATATCAGCCGATGTGAACAAAGTATAGTGTTCGCACACTAAGATTCTATTCTTGTTTACCAAAAAAAAAAAATTCTATTCTTATATTACAAGCTACCATTATTATCGTATTTTTTTAAAAAAAAACACCGACACACAAAAGCAGAGGGAACGAATTGTCTTCTTAGAGCATCCACAGCAGCTTCTTCAAATTTTTCTCTTCAAAATAATCAAAAGTACACTTTTGGTTATTTTAACAGCCCACCTTTTTATAGCACACTTTTCAGCCTCTCTATTTTAACAATTTTCTATCACTATTTTATTAAAATATTATTTTTCACTTTCCTTCTCTACTTTATTTTTCATTAAAATAAAGTAAAGAAGTTGAAAAGAGGAGAGAGAAGTTGAAAAGGAAAAAAGAGGAGAGATAAAATATAATTGTTTAAAGAGTAGAGAGTGAATAGTAATTGTTAAGTTTGAAGAAACACTGTTCATATTGTTAAGTTTTTTGTTAAAATAAAGAGGCTGAAAATGTGTGTTTTTTGCTCTTTTTGTTAAATGGGCTCTTCAAACTAACAAAAAAGTTGTATTTGAAGAGCCTGCAGTGGGTGCTCTTAAAAAAAAAAAAAAGAATGTTGTACTCTCGTTCAAGTGGCCATTAATTAAGTAGAGCTTGACCCACCCTTGTAAACTGCGTCTCCTTTGCCATTTTCCACTTTTCCCCAATTCTCCTTGGCCATGGCTGCCAGTGCCTCCACCTCTTCATCTTCTTCCTCTCATCCAAGATGGACCTATGACGCCTTCTTGAGTTTTAGAGGCGAAGACACGCGCAAAAACTTCACCGACCACCTCTATTTTGCTCTAAGAGATGCCGGAGTCAACACCTTCAGAGATGACGACGAGCTTCGAAGAGGAGAAGATATTACATCCGAACTGTTGTCAGCAATACAAAGGTCCAAGGTCTCTATCATCGTCTTCTCCAGAAACTACGCGGCCTCTAGGTGGTGCTTGGAGGAACTGGTGAAGATCATGGAGTGCCGCAGAACAGTGAGACAGCTGGTTCTACCTATCTTTTATGATGTTGAACCGTCGGATGTGCGCAACCAGACGGGTAGTTTTGCTCAAGCATTTTTGAAACATGAAGAGCGTTACTTGTTGGACATAGACAAGGTACTGAGGTGGAGGAGAGCTCTGACTGAGGCTGCTAATTTGTCTGGGTGGGATCTAAGAAACACTGCAGACGGGTGAGTGTGCTCTAGCCATTAGCCAATCATTTTTAGATCTTTAACTTTATTGATATGGATTTCAAATTTGATGGACAAAAATAATGATAATAGAGTTTAACGGTATTCTTTGCAATGTGTTAGAAGTCATTGCCCAATCTTATTGGCTTCAGTAAGGAAGAAGTCTAAATGTGATAGAGTTTATGTCCAACATACATAATTTTTGTTTTTACTTCTTTTGATTCGTTGTTTTGGTCAAAATATACATAACAAGAGGTATAGCTTTCTCTTTATAAGTCTCAAGGCTTAGTTGGGATTTGATGTCCAGATTTTTGTATGAAAGAAGGGAAAGTTTAGCAGCTAACTAAGTTGATGCTCACAAATGTTTACTTAGATTTGTTGTGTATGCAACATAAATTTATGGTATCTAAAGTTTAATTTCTTCAAATTTGGCCCAAGTAGTATTTTTAGTACTAGTGTGTTAGGGATACTGGCCAAAAGATGATGATCTTTTATCTGCCATCATGAAATATTTACTATTTTCGAATGGTTACTTGTATGATTTGAGTCTACCTAATTTCCAAAAGAATTTGCAGGCATGAAGCCAAATTTATTAGAAAAATTGTTGAAGCGGTTTTTAGGGAAGTCAACAGCACGTACTTATATGTCACACTCTATCCAGTTGGAATATATTCTCGCATGCAAGCCATCACTTCATTGTTAAGGGTTGGAGTCAATGATGTCCGCATGGTAGGAATTTGGGGAATGGGAGGAATGGGGAAAACAACAATTTCTAAAGTCATATATAACCAATTTCTTCATAGTTTTGAAGGTAAAAGTTTTCTTGCAAATATTAGGGAAACTTTTAAGCAACCTGATGGTCAGGTTCGATTACAAGAGCAACTTCTTTCTGATATCTTGAAGACAGGCAAGATAAAGGTGAATAATGTTGATAGGGGAATTACTATGATCCAAGAAAGACTTCGTGGTAGAAGAGTACTTGTTATACTTGATGATGTAGACCAGTTGGCGCAACTCAAGATTATTGCTGGAAGTCATGACTGGTTCGGTCCGGGAAGTAGAATTATTATAACAACTAGAGATGAGCAGTTGCTAAAGGTGCTTGAAGTGGATGGAGTATATGCAGCCAAAGAAATGAGTGAAAATGAATCTCTAGAGCTCTTTAGTTGGCATGCCTTTAGGAATAGTTATCCCACCAAAGATTTTATGGACTTGTCAAGAAGTGTCGTTGCTTATTCTGGAGGATTACCACTAGCTCTTGAAGTTTTGGGTTCTTTTCTATTCTCTAGGAGCATGCAGGATTGGAAAGACACATTGGAGAAATTGAAAAGGATCCCTAATGATGAAATTCAAACAAAGCTTAGAATAAGCTTTGATGCATTAAGTGACAGTTTTCAAAAGGATATATTCCTTGATATATCATGTTTTTTTATCGGAATGGACAAAGATTATGTTACACAAATATTGAATGCCTGTGGTTTTTTCGCAAAGATTGGAATTAGTGTTCTCATTCAGAGGTGTCTTCTCTCAGTTGGTGAGAGAAACAAGCTCATAATGCATGATTTACTTCGAGACATGGGAAGAGAAATTGTTCGTGAAGAATACCCCAAAATTCCAAGAAAGCGTAGTAGATTATGGCTGCATGAGGATGCACTTGATATATTGGCAATGCATCAGGTATGAACTTCCACTATAAGGAAAAAAAAAAAAAAAAACCCGGATGAATTATATTTTACTCTAAATTATTAACATATTTCCAATCACCTTTTAACTTTAAAATATTACAATTCATCCCTTAAAATGAATTTTGCTGTTTCGATATGTTCCTTTAGTTAAATGCATGAATTGAAAAGTACAGAATGTGCCATGCTCGTGCAGCTAGGCCTTTTAAAATGAAAAATTTGCCCTTTTTTTTTTTTTTTTATTCAATGCAGAAGAAATTACATCATTACCCTACTAGTGTTTACAAAAGAGGCATATTACACATCCATCTTTAAACCATATTTTTTAACAAATTCAATAGATCAACTATTAGATTTGTGGACTCATTTAGACCCCATATAAATTCAATAGTGGATTCATCCATTCACTTTATGGAGATGGTTAAAAGATGGTTGAAAGAATAAATGTTATACAAAATGGCTATAGGGACTCTTAGTCTAAGCAACCCAGCACTACGAACCTACTTTTTTGAACATAAATCCACTGTAATTCTTAAGAGTAATTCAAGAAGTATGACTTTTTTCTCCCTTTTTATCCCATAAAGGTTGACTTTCAAAATCACTAATGGATTAAAATTAAATAGTGATCTATTCCAAATACAATGATAACTTTAAAAGTCACATTACTTTTGGAGAGATGAAAGGGGGAAAGTCATACTTCTAACATTACTCAATTCTCAAACTTGTAACCATTCATTTAAAATGAATTGTTGTGATTTTGCTAAGTCATCTATTTGAATTAAAAAAATTTCAAGAAATGGCTTCTTTGGCCAACCCACCCAAAAAGGGTGTCTGAACCACCTCTCAAAAATTTTCAGTGGTTGTCCACTCCAAGGGGGTGGTTAGCTCCCCCATAACGAGCTTGGGGGTGGTTGACCACCTGCTTAAGGCTTACAAGGTGGTCTAACCAAGGGAGGAATTATAAATTTTAGTGTTGTGGCAAACATTTTTTTTTTTTAAAAAAAAAAAAAATTAGAGACTGGGGAAATTAATTTTTGCAGGTACCTCTCATAAAATATATATATGTGGGTGTGGAAATTTTTAAACTCTTTGGGAACTAGCTTATGAAGCCCCTCAAGCCATAAGTTAATTCTGCCTCTAGCTTTAATTAGCTTACCTTCAAGGCTTGTGCGATGGCCTCTTTTGAGGTAGTTGTCTACCGAAATACTGCTCTCTTTTGAGGTAGTTGTGTAAAGAAATCCTTCATAAAAAAAATTTAGGTTAAAATTGATATGACAATATCTTCACAATTTTATTATTATTTTTTCTTCCGAGCAAAACTAAGGAAAAAGGTTCTATGGGTCTCTTCCATTCTTCAAATGAATAGTATAATTTTATTTTATTTTTTGAAAAAAATAAGAATTTTGTTTTCTATGTCATGGGCATAATTGTATTTTTACACACCTAATGTGGGCTATATTGGTAAGAAAATGTCAAATTGGTCACGAGGAGAATTTTGCATCCAATTTAACAGAAAATATTAATAGAGAGGGTAACCTAAAAGTTTTGCGTAGTTTGAGGGAGGGTTGTCACTTTATAAGTTTGGAATGTATTTGCACTTAGGGTGTTAGTTCGAGGCATTAAGTGTGGTTATCCTTTTGTTTTGTTTTGTTTTTGTTTTTGTTTTCACAAGTACATAAGAAAACTCTCAATTGTAATATTTTTCTTAGCAGGGAACAAAAGCAGTTGAAGGACTTTCTTTAAAATTTCCAAGATTAAGTGAGTTGAATTTCAGTACAAGAGCATTTGTAAAGATGCAAAAATTGAGATTACTTCAACTTGATCATGTACAACTCACTGGAGACTATGAACATCTTTCCAAAGAGTTAAGGTGGCTCCGTTGGCACGGATTTCCTCATAAGTTTATGCCAAACAACTTTTATTCAAAAAACCTAGTTGCGATTGACTTGCGATATAGCAATCTTACACAAGTTTGGAAAAATTCCAAGGTATATTATACTCATAATCATTAAACCATAAGTTTTAAAATATTAGGTGCTAATATTTGTGTTTCTTCCTTTTCTCATTTGTTCAGCAACTGTTCGAGAAGTTGAAATTCCTAAATCTCAGCCATTCTCGTTACTTGACTCAGACCCCCAACTTTGCAAGGCTCCCTAATCTTGAGAAATTAATACTCAAAGATTGTACGAGCTTGTTTGAGGTTCACCAATCTATTGGAGATCTTAATAATCTTGTTTTCGTTAATTTGAAAGATTGCAAAAGTCTTCAAAGTCTTCCAGAGAGTTTCTATAGGTTAAAGTCTCTTCAAACTCTCATTCTTTCTGGTTGTTCTAGACTTGACAATTTGGCTGAGGAATTGGGGGAGATGGAATCCTTGACAACTTTTCTTGCTGATGACACTGCCATAAGACAAGTGCCAAGTACCATAGTACAACTAAAGAACCTCAAATACTTGTCACTGTGTGGGTGTAAAGGATCACCATCTAAGTCACTCTCTTCACACTTTTGGTCTTGGATATTCCCAAGTAAAAGTCCCAAGTCAGTCAATCTATTGCCTGCTTCACTACAAGGATTGAACTCACTGAGAGAGTTAAAACTTAGTCATTGCAATTTATTAGATGATGCAATTCCTAAAGACCTTGGGAGTTTATGTGCCCTTCAAGATTTAGATCTAGGATACAATCATTTTCATAACCTGCCATCGAGCCTTGGCGGTCTTTCAAAGCTTGAAGTTCTCAGTTTGCATGGTTGCACAAATCTTCGATCAATTCCAGATTTACCACCAAATTTGAATTCTCTGGATGCACCAAACTGCACGGTGTTAGAAAGAATGCCAAATGTGTCAAATTGTTCAAAGCTTGAAGTTCTCAACTTGACTGGCTGCACAAATCTTCGATCAATTCCAGATTTACCACCAAATTTGAATTTGCTGGAGGCACCAAACTGCACGGCGTTAGAAAGATTGCCAAATGTGTCAAATATGGAATTTTTGTACCTCTCTAATTGCAAGAAATTAGTTGAGATTCCAGGCTTGAATAAGTTGTTGAAGTCCTTTATCAACATTGAAATGTTAGGGTGCAACAATTTAACAAATACTTTTACACAAAGCATCCTACAGGTTCTCTCTCTCTCTCTCTCTATATATATATATATCAAAATACGCATATATTTTTTCGAAGTAGTGCTTATATACGTCCTGGTTTTGATTGTACAGGAATGGCCTCTAAGTGGATTTAGTGTTCCTTCGGGTATTTGTCTTCCTGGCAATGATATTCCTAATTGGGTTGCGTATAAGGATGATGGATCCTCTGTATGTTTTGAAGTGCCTCACATTACTGATGGTAATTTTGAAGGGTTCTCTATATGCATTGTTTTTTCAAGATATCCTTCCAAGGAAAATGTTATTTATTTTCCTACCAATAGTATTACGGTAGTCAATTCTACCAAGAGTACGACTCAAAGTAAAATACCAGTAGAAATTCATCCAGCTAATATCACCTATGATGTTGAAGATCACATTTGGCAAAACAATATTCCTAAACGTTTCTTCAATACCTCCAATTTGGAGGCCGGTGACAAAGTAGAGGTTACCGCAGATTTTGAATGTGAATTCGTTGTCAAGAAGATAGGGGTTCACCTAATATACGACAGGGTTATTGATGGAAAAATGATTCGTTGTGCCTCTACATCCAGTAAGGATGCCATTGTTGTTGGTGACGATGGAGATGGGTTGACTATAGATCAGGTTGCGATCAAGTCTAAAAGATGCCTTGGTGATGATGAAGCAGAATCGAGCCATCGTTGCCTTGACGATGAACGAGAGGCTAAAAGATTAAGGTTTGATCATAATTCTGAAATGAATATGGATGCCGATTGAAGAAGGAAAACTCATATATATCACAATAGACAAGTGCATTTCATGATTCTTTTTCACCTAGACTCTTTTATTTTTTTGCTAATTATTTTAATTAAGAATCTAGGTTTCTCAAGATTTGATGTGTAGTCAAAGATTTCAATGTCCATTGTCCATTTTCATTTTCTTTGGAAAAAATACACTTTACCCTTTGAACTATTCACTCATTTGCACTTTTAACCCAAATGTTTAAAAAGTGACACTTTACTTCTCAAAGTATCTGACATTGACACTTGACCCTATGAAGTATTTTGAGTTTACACTTTAACCTTCGAAGTAACTAAGTTTTAGGGGAATAAAGTGTACTACATGAGGGTCAAGTGTTAATGTCAGATACTTTGAGGGGGTAAAGTGTCACTTTTTAAACATTGGGGTTAAAAGTGTAAATTGTGGTTAAAAGTGCAAATGGATGCATTGATAGTTTAGAGGGTAAAATGTATTTTCCTTTTTTTTTTCTTTTTTTTTTTCTTTTGATCTTTTTAATTTAAATTGATTCTGAAGTTGTTTTACAGATTTCTTGAGGCTTCAGTGGATTAGTTTCAATCTTTGATTTGATTTTCTGGTGGTTTTATCACTTTTTGAATTACACTTTTGTTTCCTTTTTTGTGGGTGCTATAATTGGTTTTGTTTAGATATCTCTATTAATTCATGCCAGCTTTGACGTTCATGAAGGAGAGTTTTTCTCTTCTTGAAGTCTTTGATTTCCCTTGAGACGGGAATTTTGACTTCTTCATAATATTTGGTTGTGTTCAAAATATTGTAATGGAATGTTGATTGCTGCAGAATGCTTATTGCTTGGTGTGTAGTTTGTTGGTTTAGAGATTTAATAATATGGGGAAAATCCACTTTGCCCCTTGAAATTTCAGAAGTTTTTCAATTTTAACCTTAAAGTTTAAAAAAGCAATGTACCCCCTTAATGTTTTAAAAAATTTCAATTTAAACATTTTGTTAGTAATTTTTGTCAAATTGGACGTAAATCTATAAAATTACGTAATTACTCTCATGCTTTTTTTTAAAAAAAATTTGTCTAATTAGACAGAAATTAGTAACTGAAGGTTTGAATTAAATTTTTTTGAAACATTAGGGATTTACATTGTCAATTTTTGAACTTTGAGGCTCAAATTGAAAAACCCTTAAATTTTCAAGGAGGTAAAGTGAACTTTTTCCTAATAATAATAACAATAATATTGAGCAGGTGATGTATTTGTTTATCCACTTTGTAACTTTGTAGTAGAACATGAACCAATTAAGGAATGTTATTACTTTTCAATCATCATAATTTCCAGTATTTTGGACGTGGAAGCATCTCGAATTGTCGGTTGCAAGGTTAGTTAAGTTGGTTTGTTTATTGGAAGCATATATATATATATATATATGGCTTGCTTGTTGGTGGTTTGTTGGTAGCACTTGAAGTGCTGTAGTGTGGAAGATGCCTCCTTGCCTTTTGTGGTGCCATACGAGGGAAAGGAATGAAAAAAAGTTTTGGGAAAAATATAAAAAAGCCCCCTCAACTACCAGTCATTTACGATTTAACTCCTTAAACTTTCAAAAGTGATAAAATGGCCCCCCAAACTACTTGACAGTTGTATTTTGGCCCCCTCTGTTAATCAAGACCGTTAAATTGGATGGAAAATACAAAACGACGCCGTTTTTTGGTGTTAAGTTACTAAAATGCTCTTTTGAAAAAAAATCAATTTAAAAAGGGAAAAATATAAAAAAGCCCCCTCAACTACCAATCGTTTACGATTTAGCCCCCTGAATTTTCAAAAGTGATAAAATGGCCCCCCAAACTACCTAACAGTTGCATTTTGGCCCACTCCGTTAGTCAAGACCGTCAAATTGGATGGAAAATACAAAATGATGTCGTTTTTTGGTGTTAAGTTACTAAAATACCCTTTTGAAAAAAAAAAAGCAATTTAAAAAATACCCCCAAAAATGACATCGTTTTGAAAAAAAAAAAAAAAAAAAAAAAGAAAGAAAGAAAGAAGAAGAAAGAACAGTAGGGCTCGCCAGCCACCCCTAAACCACTGTTCTTCTTATTTGGTAAACTCCACCCCTTGTCCGGGCTGAATCACAACCTCCAGTTTGTACAAACCAGCGCGACCTCACAAACGGCGGAATTGCGGCTTAATGGTCATCGGCAAGCCTCACCCTGCGCAGCAATTTTTGTTGCAAAACACGAAGAAAGACAATGCATCGTGACCGCACAGGGCAAGAAGGAAAGCTGGCAGGCGTCGGGCCTTGTCCTGCAAGGCTGCAACATCGTGTCAGACCCTGCATTCTTCCTGGTGAGATTCGAACGCAGGGCATATCTGGATCGTCCATGGACCAATAGTTTGGCACCATTAGCTCTCCGCGAGCCCCGGTGTGCAAACCCAAACACCTCCCAGTGGTTGCCCACGACCCTCTTAGCTTTATTTGGCCTCACCTCGCCGGTGTCCTCGCCTCGAGGCGACCCACCACGCTAGCAAGTCAGCACCCCCGCTTCGCCTGTGTCCTCGTGGCTATCCCGCTTCACCCAGTGAGTCCACCGTTCTTCTTCTTCTTTCTTTCTTTTTCTTTTTTTTTTCTATTAAAAATGACGTCGTTTTTGGGGGGCATTTTTTTAATTGATTTTTTTTTTCAAAACGGCATTTTAGTAACTTAACACCAAAAAACGACGTCGTTTTGTATTTTTCATCCAATTTGATGGTCTTGACTAACGGAAGGGGTCAAAATATAATTGTCAGGTAGTTTGGGGGGCCATTTTATCACTTTTGAAAGTTCAGGAGACTATATCGTAAACGGCTGGTAGTTGAGGGGGCTTTTTTATATTTTTCCCAAAAATTTTAGGACTGTGAAGTGGATATTGAAAGAGCTTGAGTCATTTTTCTTTTATATTCTTTATCTTTGGACAGTACTTTGAATTTATTTTTCCCTTGGTGCTCAGTTATCAAGATTTTATTGTTCTTTTTCTACTAGCTACCCGCTACCTAGTGTGTTTTCTTATATACTTGGGAGTTCGGACGCCTTAAGGAAAGTCAGAATTTATATATTTATTTAATATTTCTATTCAATCATATTAACCTATAAAAACTAAATTTTAGGGGTAATTATCTTTTACTCCCATAAACTACAACGTTTTAGCACTTTGCCTCCTGAATTACCAATTGTAATACCTGATCCCATCAAACTACCATCTTATAGCAAAAAGTCTATTTTTCGTCAATCAAATGAGTTAAAATTGACGATCAACGGTCATGTGCCATTTCAATTTTTTTTTCTTTCACTTTTGCTCTCACTTTAGACCGAGAAAATGACGCTTATACCTTCATAAACCTTAATCCAACACATGAAAATAATTTTGAAGTGAGGGCAAAAGTGGAAGGAAAAAAAATTAAAATGGCACATGACTTGCACATGACCGTTGACCGTCAATTTTAACCTATTTGATTGACGAATTGGGCTTTTTGCCATTAGATGGTAGTTTGATGTGGTCAGGTGTCACAATTGGTAGTTCATGGGGGCAAAAAGTAATTACCCCTAAATTTTATTTACAACATAAAAATATTTTTAAGAAATTAAGCTATTTTAGTTTCGATGAAATTCTTGTGGCGGTGCATCAAAACACCGACGGGACCTCGTTGGCACTCGCCATAAACACACAAACACTTGTCCTAGTAGGGGCACGATGATGTCATAGCGGTGTCTTGATCGGGTCTCAGTGAGTTCCTAACCAAGTCTGGGTGATTATGAACCCAGTTCAAATCGGGTTCCGACAAGTCTTGGTGGTAGCCCGATCAAGTTTCAATGGTGCCACAACCAGGTTCGATTGGGTCGTGGCAATGTCCCAACAAAGTCTTAATGATTTGACAATGAGAAGCTTAAATTCGTAAAATAATTTAGGGGTAATTACCTTTTGCTCCCATGAGCTACAACGCCTTAATACTTTCCCCCCCTTCTGTCAGTTAAAGGGGCAATCAACGAAGAGAGATTATTTTTTTATTATTTTTATTATTTTTTCTTTTTTGCCCCCACTTTAGGAGGGTATATGTGTAATTTTAGTGATTTGAAGTGGGGGTAAAATGGGAAAAGAAATCTCTTTGTTAATCGTTAGTTTTAACCTCTTTGATTGACGGAAGGGGGGAAAGTGTAATAAGATAGTAGTTTGATGGGGTCAAGCTTCATAGTTGATAGTTCATAGGGGAAAAATGATAAAGTGTTGTAGTTCATAGGGGCAAAAGGTAATTATCCCAATAATTTATGATTTTAAAAAATGTAGCTATTTTATAGAAATTAGATAAACTTTTTTTGGGTAAATTAAAAGCATTTTCTATTGACTATTTTTTTCGTCACATCAAATATCAAAAAATAGGAAAAAAAATTATAAAAATCGTTTTACGCTCAAATAAACATAAACTTAGTTAAAAATAGTCTATGAAGATTGAACTCGAAATATTCTTACCCAAGTTACCACAGCCTTGTAGACTTCTAGTAATATCCCGATAAAAACAATTATATTTTTCATATAAAATATTTTTTTACAAAGAACAATTAAATGATTTATACAAACTCGGTTTATAACAATGAACCTAAGCCCATAATTATAGCCTAACAACTCCTAAAACATTTTGAAGCCTAAGCCTAAGCCTAAGCCTAATCCTAATCATTTTTGAACGGTCGTACGCTAGGGTTACCGAACGTATGCCTTTGTTTCTAGTGGGGACGTATGTCAGGGGACCACTGGACTTCTACCTCTAACCTTTTGTGAGTATGTAATAGGGATCATACCGGACGTATGCTACTTTTTGATGAACCACTGGTTAATAACTGTACGTACAAGGTACCCTTTTGACCAGTGAGTAAATAGTGCCAGACGTACACCCTGATAGTACCGGACGTCTGCTGCTTTTTAGAGGAGTTGGTAGCGCCCTCAGCTTTTATGGCCTATAAATACCACCCCCCACCACCCCTTTGAAACCATCATTCTACCCCCAGGCTCTCTAACCACTCTATATGAGGGCTTTGTGAGTTTTGAGAGAGAGAATAAGAAAGCTTGGTGTTCTTGCCATTTTCTAAGGTAATCATTACCCATTTCTATGCTTTTAATGTCGTTCTTACTGTGTTATAAGTTTTAAAGACATTGTGTTGAGTTCATGCATTCATTTCCTTACAAAACCAAGAAACATTTTCAAAAAAGTTTAAACTTGCTCTCAATGCAAGTTGATGTGTTTTTTTTACATTGCATGTATCTATATTTTATAGCTTAGAAGAAGTTATAGTAGTCTCTAAATCGCATGGAGGCCTTAAAACCACATTAAGAGCTTTTGGCCGAAATGCCCACTCTTTGACCAGACGTACGCTCTTGGGCACAGACGTATGGTTAGGAGGCCAGACATCTGCCTTAGCCTCATTTGTGCAACCTAGGTTTTAGTGACCCTATATATTAGGTTAACCTAGCATCCTTCTCATAAGGATCCTTTAGTACTATGCATAATAGTGTGTTATATTCCGTTATAGCAAGATTTAGCAATGTTGGAGGATTCAGGCAAGCGTGCAAGGTAAGTAAATACTTACGAACATTTTTCCTTAAAAACGTGGGATATGTCAGTTGATTGACCACGAGTATGATATGAGCATGCCTACTTTTATAATTAATTGGTAATGTTGTGAGTTTTAAATGTTAGTCACAAGTGCACAAGTTGTTTGCAATATAGCTTTTGTAAGCACGAGGTTGAATCCACAGGGAATTGTGTTATGAAAGCCAATTTCTATCTTAACTAATTTTACTTTAACCTAGTTCCGAAGTTCGAAAGGGTTTGTCGTGCAAAATAAAAATAAACTGAAAATAAAGTTGAATAAATGAATAATAAAAAGATACTAAGGTTTTCAAAATTCACCTCATCAAATCAAAACTCATATTCTCATGTTTTGTTTATATATCCGTCAAGAATTAAACTCTAAGCATGTTCTATTGTTTTTATAAATCCTATTGAAAGATTCGATGAATCCAACTCTATTACAAAAGACAATGAATATCCAATTGAGATCAAAAGATCCAATGTATTCGTTTGAACAACGAAAGACAATGGATATCCAATTTCAATCAAAAGATTCGATGTATCCGTTGGATGAAACATATCGAATATCCAATGTTTCAACAATTCTATAAACAACAATCGATTCAAGTTTGTCACATAAATGGATTGAAACGAAAATACTTCATATTAAAGTCGGAATTGTACAAACAGAAACATGAGAAATATAGAACTAATTAATGATGAGACTTCATCTTCAACCTTAATTGAAGGTTTTAGCCTCCCATGATAATAAAAGACATAATTAAATCAATTGAAATCATAACAAAACTAAAACTTACAAAGGAAAATGTTCGAAAAGCTTAAGAACGACTCTAGGTAGAAGTTTTGGACTCAACGGCGCCCTCAGTACATTTACAATGTAAAAGATAGTATTTATAAGCTAATTTTAGGATTTAAGCGTTGCAAGGTCAGCCGACTGCGCTCGATCGTACTCTAGGTGCGCTCAATCGCAGTTGAGCATGCATTTCCAGTTTTGATAGGCACAAATGCGCTCGAGTGCACTACCTTCACAATCAACCAATTCTTGTGAAATGTGACTTTGTAGATCTTCAAGTTAGCTTTCCAATGACATTAAGAACGCACCAATCGGAGTTATACAACTCTAGATATGGCCTTTTTGGTGGGACTCATTAGATGCGAATCATCGCTCGACTTAAATTTGCTGCAAATGCTCCCCGAACTGTCTTAAGTTCCAGAATTAATGGAATTAGACATAGATGTACCTTAGTAACCTGCAAAATACTAAAACACCAAAACTAACCAAAAACATTAGAAAATAACAAAACTAAGGGTTTAGCAAATGCAAATTAAAGGGCTCAAATATGCAATATTTGGCGCTCAACAGGTAACTGGATTATAAACTAATTGACAAGATGCATTGTTGACATGGTATATCGGTACATGCGATATAACGGCCATGGGCTTACTATATAGACTTAGTGATATGGTCCAATGCGTGTGTTATATGGGCTTTGGATCTAATAGTTGTTTCGTAGTCGGCACAGCCTTAAAGGGTAGTTACTACAGGACGGACATCATTAGCGGTGTTGGCCACCCGAGGTTGAACTCGATCGTGCCGCTAGTGTTATGTACGGTAACGTACAATATCCGAGGCATTATTTTTGTATTACAAGTCTCTCGGAATAGCGTCAACCTTACTGAGAATGGGTAATATCTTGAGTAGACCACACATGAGAGTTGACCTATAAAGCATTAGTTTTTATGCATTAAAACACCTAGGGGATTGCCGTCGGTAGTACACTGCACTTTAAAAACTCAAAACACTACTTTATGGTGTATTAACAAAGAAAGCACCTCCTTTTGAGTGCTTACTAAAATTGCACATTTATTTCTCCTTAATAGGCTCATGTTATACATAATTGTGAGGTTTACTTATTAAGTTCTTAGACTTGCGTTGTTATTATCCTTATAGGAAATTTGTCTCTAGAATCCAAGAAGTGGCACGATTACCACTATAGACCTTGCTTAAGGATTTGCATGTTGTTATCAGGTTTGTTTAAAGTATAATTAGTTGCTCAATGTTCTTGATTATTTGAGGATTTACCATGAATTATTAGTAACTCAGATTTCTTCCACCTTCCTATGCATTATTAACTCTAATAATGTTTTGAGGGGCAATTACCCATTTAGCCACCAGTTGGTTTAACTTGAGTAATTGGCAGTAACCCTACCAGGTTAGCCAAGGTTAACTTTAGGAGCGTTACAATATTGTATCAGAGCATACGGTTTTGCCGACCATAGTTGATAATTTGATAATAGGTTGTAATGCCCTAGGGATGATCTTAAAAGGCTGGAGCAGGATAGACCTAGTTTCCTTGTTTGCTATTTGATTGATGGTGCTGGCTATTGTAACAGTCTTCTTGATTTTTTTAGTTTGGAGTTGAATGGGATCGCGTGTTCCGCATTACAAGAACTTGATCCTGCTTCACACTCAAGTGTGAGATGGGTGTCGACGCTGGGCAACTGTTCGAAAATGGCCAGTTGAGTTCGAGCCTTATGTACCTGGATACAAGCCTCGCCTTAGTAAGTGGAGGGTTTCGAACTTGCTCTTTCAAGGACAAAAAACTCTACCATCTTTCCAACCGATCCAAGAAGAAAAGGTGCAAGTGGATTTCAAGAAGGACCCGCAACTGCAAAATGGAAGCATCATAGTGTCTCAGCAGTACAAGATTTCTCACTTGTTCCCGGGAGGTTTAACCCTTACCTTAGCACAGAGAAGAGGTAGGAACTACACACTCATTTAACTCAAGAGCTTTGCTAGATGGATTCGACTGATGGAAAGCCGCTTTCCTCTCCAACATTGACGAGGATTACAAGACATTAGTTAAGGACAAAGAAGACTTGTTAGAAGAATCGATTGGAGAGTGTTAGGCCTAGGGGTAGCAATTTCGTAGGTATGTCATTCGGTAGCTAGCCTACGTGTCGTACTTAGTAGTGAATTTTGTATTTAGGGGTCTTAAAAAGAAATTTTGAAGCAAAAATGAATTTTCACTTGTACCTCTAATTTTGTGAAGTAAGTTGCGCACCAAAACCCTACCTAGCCTTTTTATACCTCTTTGTTGTTATTGTTGTTTTTTTAAAAAAAAAATAATAAATTTGGTTATGAGCAGACGTACGTCGTACGCTCCCATGATAGGACGTATGCTTGAAACCTAGTGCCTCCTCTGAACGTCCTTTAAACCCTATTCACTTTGATTTTTCTCCATTTTCTCATCAACCAAACACCCTTAAACCCATTTTCGACCTAGTCTCCTAAGGGATTTGAAGATTTCCACCCCTTTACACATACTAAAATGATGTACGAATATTTTTTTTCAAATTTTCAGAATTTTAGGGTTTTAATTTAAATATTCAAATTTCTTGCATTTCTTGACATTTAGCTGGTTGGTTGTGAACTAGGATCATATTATAGGATAATTTTATTTGCGTTTGTGCATTATTTATGTTTAAATCCCCACCCATTCGGATATGGGGGTATTTGTCCTGAATTCGAAACCTTTGTAAATTTGTTGATCTCACCATGCAATTGATGCATAGGTTGTGACCTAAACATCTCTATGATGACCTAGGAACAAAACCTACTCACCCCCTTGACCAATTTTGATCAATCCAAAAACCTAAAATTTGAATTTAGGGGTTTAAGTCTAAATTCAAAAATTGTTAGATTTGATGAATTTGATTGGACCCTACCGACCAATTGGGACCTAAATCCTGGAATTAGGGACCCGATCTACATCCATGACCATTTGGATTTGGGAATTTTCGCACAAATAAAAAAATGACCACAATACCCCTACTCTTGAAATTGGGTATTTTCGTCTAACCACGACCTGATTTTGTTAAATGATTGGACCTACCCATTAGACCCTTTGATTGGAAACCTGACTGTCTGGGTTTAATATTATGTCCAAACCCATGAAATGACCAAAATGCCCTTCCTTCCTAAAATGGGTAGTTTTGACCTAATGGCCCAATTTTGTCAAACGGGTCAGGCCCATCCATTAAACTAAGCCTTGGATCTTTGAGAATCCCCATTTGAACCCTTAGCCATTTCAATTCCAGCCATCCTCGGTTATAACATTGAAAGTACCAAGATACCCTAACTTTAAATATTTCCTACGTTGGTAACCTCGCATTCTGAGGTCACCACCGTGAGGTTTTGACCTTACAACAGTACCAAACATCTCAAGCTATGCACCTCAGAAACAAATCATTATGAAAAAAAAATCGCCATTTACATATTATTATAATTGAAGGTTGTTACTTTCGGCTCCTGATCATTAAGAAATGTAATAATGTGATCTTTACTGCTTTTAGAACTCTAATAGAAGATAATCTTAGTAAATTATCGTGAAAAACATGTAAATAGAAGATAACTTAATAAATTTATTTTAATTAGTTGACCAACAAAAGGATCATTGGCCAATAAAAAGGAAAAATGGATACGCGGATTTAGAAAGTAGAGATTACTCTGTGTGCTACTGCTAATGGATAAGCGGATTTGGGGCTTTTTCCCCTTAATTTCCTACTTGCCTTAATTTGTTGGAGTACTCGTGGTGCCATTTTGACTCTTGATAACGATGTAAACCCTGAATTTTTATGGTCTCGTTCAAGAAATTCTGCTACCATAACCCACAGTTAATTGGGTTCTTAGTTTCATTTATGATTTATTAATTAATGAGATTGTTAGTCTTTAATTCTATGTTTTGTTTATATTTTAAGAGTTATGTTATTTTGTAATTTAGATAACGAGCCTACTCCGAAGTTAGTTAAATTAGGTATAGGGCTTTTGCTAATGGGTCTATTTAAATATGGGTTTTTTTTTTTTTTTTTTTTTTGACATATCCACACAAGAGGGGAGAGGGGGGGCTCGAATTAGTGACCTCCGCTTCTTGGGACGTAGTTCCAGCCGATTTGAACTACTTCTTGGGGACTATTTAAATATGGTTTATACACCAATAGAGCCAGTGTAAATGAATAAATTGTTAGAGTATATCATGATGGATAAATCTCTATATCATTATCTTATTATTTCTGCATTATGAGTTTTTTTAATGGTATCAGAGCTATAGGCTAACGCTAGTTTCAATAATGTGGATTTCAATTTTTTATTCTCCAATTTTTATTTTGTTCACAAAGCAAGCTGAATGGCATTGCTCTCCGTGTGCCCACGCCTAATGTCTCAGTTATGGTCTCACAACTGTTCAAGCAGCTTCAAAGAGGAGCCCTCACTTCCAATTTTTTTCATGTATTGAATTAGGGTTTAGGATGGTATAAACATCATTTTATTGATCTGAAGTGAGGAAAAAAGTAGAAGGAAAAATATTTAAAATGGCACATGCAAGTCACATGACCGTTAATTAACCATTATTTTAACCCATTTGACTGACGGAAGAGGAAAAAGTGTCATAAGATGATAGTTTAATGGGGTCAAGTATCATAGTTGCTAGTTCATGGGGGCAAAAGGTAATTACCCCTAAATATTTTATGCCCTCCAATAAGATGATGGCGACACATCAATATCTATAAATTGTAAAATCTGAACTTAATTTCTCATTTATCTATAAATTTCTCTTCTAAAAAAATAATAATAAAAATTGAAGAAAAACATTCCAACTTGGGGTAAACGTAAATCCATTGTCATGCAAAAACATCATGGAGAAAGACTAATATGCCAGAAAAAACAAAAACAGAAGGAAGAGGAACTTGTCTTCTTACCCAGGAAAGAGAAAACAATAAAGAAATGAAGCAAGCCGGACACTTTGGTTTCCTTTTGTGATATGAAGACTGAACACAATGAGAAACCGTAAACGAAGCAAGCTGGATGAAGTTGTTAATTGTACTATTAATTAACTATTAAGATGCATCGTAAGACATGGTACGCCGATACATGCACTATAAACGGCCATAAACGTACTATATAGACTTCATGTTATGGTCAAATGTGTGTGTGTTATATGAGGGTTTTTGATCCATTGGTTTCGTGACCACAATCAATGACGAAGGGAGGGGGGATCGGGGTGGGCCATGGTCCCCCCAAAATAAGGAAAAAAAAAAAAGTAAAAAAATAAATAAATGTAAAGTTTGGTTCTAATTTTAGTCATTTGGTCCTTTCCCAAAAAAATGTTGGCCCTATTTTTAGAATTTATGGTCATATCCAATAAATTTTTTTGGCCCTATTCTTAATTTTTTGGGCTATACTCATTAAGTTTTTATTTTTATTTTTGGTTCATACTTTCAAATGCTCACTTTTTTGACCTTTAGGTAGTTTTTAGTTTAAAAAAAAAAAGCAAAAATATATTTTTTTTAATAAAAAAATTTTAAAGAACCGAATTTTTTTTTTGCCGGCCCCCTCCCATAAAATTTTCCTGCTCTGCCCCTGACCACGGTGCAGCCATTCCCAATGGCTTGGTTATTATAAGACGAACGTCATTAGAGGTGAGGGCCACCCAAGGTCGGACTCAGTCGTGCCGCTAGTATTATATACGGTATGTTGTGCAATGATTGGGGCATCGGCATTGTACTATAGATCCCTCAGGACAGCATCAACCCTACTAAAAATTGATAATATCTTGAGTAGACCATATGTAAAATAAAAATAAAAATTAAAGAAAAACATTCCAACTTGGGGTAAACGTAAATCCATGGTCATGGAAAAACATCATGGAGAAAGACTAATATGCCAAAAAAACAAAAACGAAAGGAAGAGGAACTTGTCTTCTTACCCAGGAAAGAGAAAACAATAAAGAAATGAAGCAAGCTGGACACTTTGGTTTCCTTTTGTGATATGAACCCTGAACAGAATGAGAAACCGTAAAGGAAGCAAGCTGGACCAAGTTGTTCACGCGTTCAAATAGGATCACCAATTTCCACGTCCAACGATGAGCATAAATAATGTATTTGCATCACTCATTTCCACGTCCTTTGCCATTTCCGACTTCTCACAAACTCTCCTTAGGTCATGGCTGCCACTGCCTTCCCCTCTTCATCTTCTTCCTCCCATTGGAAATATGGCGTTTTCTTGAGTTTTAGAGGCAAAGACACGTGCAAGACTTTCACCGACCACCTCTATTTTGCTCTAGGAGATGCCGGAATCAACACCTTTAGAGATGACAATGAGCTCCAAAGAGGAGAGGATATTACATCCGAAGTGTTGTCAGCAATACAAAGGTCCAAAGTTTCTATCATCTTCTTCTCCAGGAACTACGCGGCTTCTAGGTGGTGTTTGGAGGAACTTGTGAAGATCATGGAGTGCCAAAGAACAGTTAAGCAGAGGGTTCTACCTATCTTCAATGGTGTTGAACCGTCGGATGTGCACAACCAGACGGGTAGTTTTGCTCAAGCATTTTTGAAACATGAAGAGCGTTACTTGTTGGACATAGACAAGGTACTCAGGTGGAGAAGAGCTTTGACTAAGGCTGCTAATTTGTCTGGGTGGGATCTAAGAAACAATGTAGATCGGTAAGTGGGCTCTAGCCGATCATTAGTTTTAACTTGACTACTAATGATTTCAAATTTGTTGGACAAATATATCTAATGATAATAACAGGATGGAACCTAGCTAAAGGAATAAGTCTAAATGTGATAAGAGTTTATGTTCAAATTTTCCCTAAAAACGCGTAATAAAAACTAATCGAAGTTTTGCTTTTAATAGTAGATCGACACAGATAATATCGAGACATGCTAATTAAGTTAAAGTTAACAAATTTAAATTTGTTTAATTACATCTCAGAAATAATTTTCATATTTTACACTCCAGCATATTCATGTATACTTCCCTCTCCTTTATTTTATTTTATTTAATTAAAAAAAAAAAAAAAATTATTTTCTTTCGTTCTTTTGGTCGAATATACATAACAAGAGGTATACCTTTCTCTTTAGAAGTTTCAAGGTTTAGTTGAGATTAATGTTAAAGTATTGATTAAATGATTAAATTAACATATTCCTTTTAGTTTAAGCTTGTGCGAAAGCTGGTAATTTAACATGGTATCAGAGCCAAAGGTCTTGAAATCGAACCGTAACTCTGTCAATTCACCCCGCATTTAAATCAAATATTTCACATGTTGATCTTCACCTGTTAAAAGGGAGGTTAATTGAGGGATTTGATTAGGGAAATTTTAGCAACTTAGTAAGTTGATACTCACAGATATTTACATAGATTTTCGTATGCAACATACTTTTATGGTATCTAAAGTTTATTTTCCAAAGTAGGAATGCAAGTATTAGTGTGTTAGGGATAATGGCCAAAAGATGCTGAGTTTTTATCTACCATCGTGAAATATTTACTATTTTCGAATGATTACTTGTATTTTTTGACTCTACCTAATTTCCAAAATAATTTGCAGGCATGAAGCCAAGTCTATTAGAAAAATTGTTGAAGTGGTTTTAACTTTTAAGGGAAGTCAACAGCACCTACTTATATGTCACACCCTATCAAGTTGGAATAATTAAATTCTCGCTTGCAAGCCATCACTTCATCATTAAGGGTCGGAGACGATGATGTCTGCATGGTAGGAATTTGGGGAATGGGCGGAACGGGGAAAACAACCATATCTAAAGCTATATATAACCAATTTTTTCATAGTTTTGAAGGTAAAAGTCTTCTTGCAAATATTAAGGAAACTTTTAAGCAACCTGATGGTCAAGTTCGATTACAAGAGCAACTTCTTTATGATATCTTGAAGAAAGGCAAGATAAAGGTGAATAATATTGATAGAGGAATTACTATGATACAAGAAAGACTTTGTGGTAGAAAAGTACTTGTTATATTTGATGATGTAGACCAACTGGAGCAACTAAAAATTATGGCTGGAAGTCGTGACTGGTTTGGCCCGGGAAGTAGGATTATCATAACAAATAGAGATGAGCAATTGCTAAAGGTGCTTGAAGTGGATGAAGTATATGCAGCCAAAAAAATGAGTGAATATGAATCTATGGAGCTCTTTAATTAGTTGGCATGCCTTTAGGAATAGTTATCCCACCAAAGATTTTATGGACTTGTCAAGAAGTGTAATTGCTTATTCTGGAGGATTGCCACTAGCTCTTGAAGATTTGGGTTCTTTTCTATACTCTAGGAGCGTGCAAGAATGGAAAAGTGCATTGGAGAAATTAAAAAGGATCCCTCATGACAAAATTCAAACAAAACTTAGAATAAGTTTTGATGCACTAAGTGATAGTACTCATAAGGATACATTTCTTGATATATCTTGTTTCTTTATTGGAAACGAAAAAAACTATGTTACACAAATATTGGATGCCTGTGGATTTTTTTCAGAAATTGGAATTAGTGTCCTCATTCAGCAGTGTCTTCTTTCAGTTGGGGAAGAAAACAAGCTCGTAATGCATGATTTGCTTCGAGACATGGGAAGAGAAATTGTTCGTGAAGAATGCCCCAAAATACCTAAAAAGCGTAGTAGATTATGGTTGCATGAGGATGCACTTGACGTATTGGCAAAGCATGAGGTAATTAAGAACTTCCACAAGAAAAAAAAAAATTAAAAATGATTTATATTTTACTCTAAATTATTAATCTATTTAAATCATCTCTGACATTGAAATTGTTGCAACTCATCCCTTAAGTTGAAATTTTTGTTTTGATTTGCTCCTTTAGTGGAATCCACCAATTAATTTGCATGAAAAGTATAAAATATGCCATGCACGTCCATCTAGACCCTATAAAATGACAAATTTGCCCCTAACCCAAGTTTGGAAAACTACATCATTACCCATGCACGTCCAATCGTCCATGCACGTCTATATATAATTCTTTAGACCAAAATCTACTATAATTCTCAAACTTTGTAACCATTCATTTTAATTGTACAACTACTAGTGTTTTTATTTGTTTATACCAAAGAAACAGTACGTTCTGGATAGAGTTGTAAGGAAATTATTGGTTTTGATTCCCATATCTCGTTGACTCGTTTCAAGGGAGAATTTATAATTTCACAAGGCCCATATTTGTTTTCTTTGCTAACTTCGTTCTACTATTTTGTTTACTTTCAAGCATGCATGATTTATTTTATTTTTCTTATAATTAAACATGCGTGGTTATATTAAAGTATGTTGGCCTCAACTAAATGAAATACTCAACAATAAAAGCATTCACAATGGAAGAGCTAAATGTCATTTTTATCTAAAATAGCTCTTTAAATTGATAAAATATCCTCTACATTGGATAAGCTAAAAAAAATGTAGAATAAATTTTTTGTTAAATGAGCTAAAAAAAAAGCTACATGTAGCGGCAATATTGAAAAAGTTATTTTCCTACATTTTCTCCCACGTCTATTTTTTTCTCCCACTATCTCTCACAAAATTTTCTTCCCACGTTTTTTTTTAATGTCTCTCTCACCTGTTTTCTCTTTTTTCAAAATTTCTCCTACTATTTCTCTTTCACATCTCATTTTTTTCAAAATTTTCTCCTATTATTTCTCTCTCCACATCACTTTTTTCTCAAAAGTTGAAAAATAAGATATTAAGAAAAATACAATCATTATAAAAAATAAAAAAATAATTAAAATTAAATGATATAGATAAAAATATAACTAATCGGATGTAGGAGGTCCTTAAAAAGTTATTAGCTAAACTAGATAAATTGAGTTTTGATGAGCTATTTTACATAAAAAATTAGCTCCTCCATTGTGAATGCCCTAATGCATTAATTGGTTGGCTCAAATATTGGTGAGAGGATTAGAAAAATTGGGTATTTTCCTTGTTATAACTTGAGGGTGTAAACTATAGATTATATTACTTGCTTTGTCGTGGACACTATAAACATGTTTATATTTCCTTTTCGGAAAACTATACTTATATTTCTGTCGATCTTATATTAGATTTGCAAACACCTCCTTTACACATCTACTGCAAGGTTTATTTGTAAGAAAATGTCAAATTTGTCATGCGAAGAATTTTGTCGGGTAACAGAAAAGTGTTGTGTAGTTTGAGGGGGTTGTCACGTTTTAAAGTTTAGAAGGTATTTGAAAATAGAGTGTTAATTCAAGGAAATTTGTGTAGTTTTCCCTTTCTTTTTTTGTAAGTACATTAAAAAAACTTTATGCTTTGATATATATGCTTTAAAATTGCATCTCACAAATCTTTTTCTTATCAGGGGTTAGAAGGAGTTGAAGGACTTGCTTTAAAATTGCAAAGACTGAGTAAGGTGACTTTCAGTACAAAAACATTTATAAAAATGGAGAGGCTGAGATTACTCGAGCTTGATCATGTACACCTTACCGGAGATTATGCACATCTTTCTAAAAATTTAAGGTTGCTCCGTTGGCATGGATTCTCTCTAAAGATTTTTCCACAAGAAACCTAGTTGCAATGGACTTACGATATAGCAATCTCACACAAATTTGGAAAAATTCAGAGGTACATTATACTCAACCATTAAGCCATAAGTTTTGACATTTTGATGCTAATATTTTGTTTCTTTCTTTTCTCATTTGTTTAGCTACTCTTCGAAAAGTTGAAATTCCTAAATCTCAGTCATTCCCATTACTTGGCTCAAACCCCTAATTTTGCAAGACTTCCAAATCTTGAGAAACTAATACTCAATGATTGTAGGAGTTTGTTTGAGGTTCACCAATCTATTGGAAATCTTAATAATCTTGTTTTAGTTAATTTGAGAGATTGCAAAAGTCTTAACGGTCTGCCAAAGAGTTTCCGTAGGTTGAAGTCTCTTCAAATTCTCATTCTTTCTGGGTGTTCTAGACTGGACAATTTGCCTGAGGAGTTGGGGGAGATGGAATCCTTGATGAATTTGTTTGCAGAAAACACTGCCATAAGACAAGTGCCANTTGAAAGACCCTAAGCAGACTCCAACTAATTGTTTATCACAATTTATGCGGAATTGAAAACAGTAAAGCAATAAACAATTCAACCAAATATGTAAAGCAATAAGCAATAAAGAACACACAGAATTTGGTTACGAAGAGGAAACCATTTAGAGAACTCTCTAAAATGTAAAACCTCTCCGGGGCAGCCAAACCCAGGAAATCAACTAAATCAGTAAAAAGATAAAGGATTACAAGATGTTCATACTCACAAAACCTTTGCTATGACACGATCTTGTATAAGACAAGCGACCCACTCGTCTTCTACCGCAGTAGCCCTTTCCAGAGACAGCTGGCACAATCCTTCTACGTGATTTCCTTTCACCGGAACTCCGGTTGACTTCACTTCAACTGATGACGAATAATGATGAACATGGAACAAAACACTCCAAGAGAGAGAACTTAAACGCTCACTATCTAAGACTCTCTTGGCTCACAAAGGCGAATTCTAGATACTGAATTCGTACCTAATACAGATCTGTAAAGATCTATATATAATTACATAGACTCTTAGTTCTAGTTAAACTCAAATATAGGTTAAATTAACCCTAGCCGCAACATACCGTTCGGACGGTCACTTGGCGCGTCCGAACGGCTATGTAAAAATAAAAGGCTGAATACGAGTTTTAACGTGGGCCATCCGGACGGTATACATGGCCGTCCGAACGGTCCTAGGCAACATCGCTAACTTCCATCTTCTGGTGCGGCGCGTTCGGAGGCGTCCGGACGGCTAGCGAACGGCTAGCGAACGGCCAGCGAATGGGACACTTGGGAATTAGTACTGGGAGCTGCAGCATGTTCGAACGGTCCCTCTGTCCGTCCGGACGGTCTACGAACGGCTGGCGAACGGTCTTCCGAACGGTGCCCTCGGGTTTTAGTATGAAACCTTTTACTGCAGCACGTCCGGACGGGAGAACTGGCCGTCCGGACGGTCCTTCTTCCATTTCCCTTGAAACTGCTGCACAATCCTCCGAGAGATGCGAGAAACATAAAAGATCGATTTACAATGTTTTGATCACCGAGAAATAGCCAACTAAAAATAACTAACACCCTCCTAAACCCTAATCTAACACATGAAAAAAATTGGGAGTGAGGGTAAAAGTGGAAGAAAAAAAAATTAAAATGGTACATGCAAGTCACATGACTGTTGACCGTTAAATTTAACTCCTTTGACTAATCGAAGGTGGGAAAGTGTCATAAGATGGTAGTTTGATGGGGTCAAGTGTCATAGTTAGTAGTTCATGGGAGAAAGTGCCAAGGCTGTAGTTCATGGGGGCAAAAGGTAATTTCTTTTAAAAAAAAAAAAAAATTATTTTCTTTTTAACCGAGATTCTTTTTCATTTTTTTTTAAGGAATATCCTATTCGCAGATTACATGAAACATGGATAAGAATTACCTTAATTCCGTAACCAAACACATATAGGTTTAAAAACCTAAACCAGGGTAACATATCCCCAAACTAGAATAAGGAAAATTTGCAAACTCAAATAAGGATAAAACAAATCCAATTACCAAGTAAACACTCTTCTTCTTCTCCACAAAAACAAACTTCTTGAAAGTCTGGCATGAGATGAAATCCTTAATGGCTCTGGCGACTTCCGTAGCGGCGTCAACAAGATGGGATTTTCTGGACGGTGCGACAACAGTTGATGCGTTAGAACTGGACGGAGTGGGGCAGTGAACGGTGAGGCAAAGACTGGTGCTACGCTGGGTGCGGAAGAGATCGGGATGCAAACGGCGCGGCTGAGCGGCGCTTTCTAGGCGGTGGACTGCCGCTGGTGATGGCTAGCAGGTGGCAACATGGTTGTCTGTAGGTGGTGGCAAAAATCGGCAATGAGGGAGATGAGGCGGCACTGATGTAGATGCAGTAGCACTGATGGAGATGCGGCAGATAGCATAGACGGCGCGATGGCTTTGTGGTCGTCATGGTGGTAGATTAGTGTGATGGTGCATGGATCGTTGGCTGAACGTTGCCGGTTGGTGGCGAAATCTGAGTAGAAGTTGCCAAAAAGGATCGTGGTAAGAAGGGCTCAAGGTTCCCCTCCAAAACATGGCAGCACTGCTGCTGTGCAACCATTTTATTTTTATTTTTTTTCTTTTTTGAAAAGTAGGAATAAAATAAAAGAAATAAAAGAAGAAGAAAAAAAAAAAAAACTTTACAGGACCTTGGATCAAAGCTATGATACCATGAAGAAATCTATAATTAAATCATATATTACGGAATAATAAAAAGAGACAATAATTTTATATGGTATAGTCATTGACCTACATCCACTGATAAAGCTCCATGACCATATATGCTCTTATTGCTTAATTTCTTTTACAATACATGGTACTTCTATTTGTAGGAGAATTGGGGTAAATAAGTCTGGTAATCAAATCAAAGATTACCATCAAAATCAAAGATTATCATCAAATCTAATTAAAATAAAATCAATCAGATTTGATTTATCATCAAATATGATTATAGGAGATTACAATTAATTACAATGAAATCAAATCCCATAATATTCTCTAACTCATGAAGAAAGTATATTCAGGGAGATCATCCCCTCCCATTAGTGGAAAAATTGGAGATTCTCCAATTGTGCATCCTGGCCGTCCATTTTAATTTAATAGTCCACACCACAGGTCCCACTCAAATTTAAATAATAAAATATTAATTAACTCTAAAAAGAAAATTAAAATCAAATAATTAAAAAACTGGGATGGCAGACCACCCCAGTTAAGGCATGGGGGTGGCCGAAAGCCATCCCTAAGGGCCAGTTGGGGGTGGCCAAAGCCACCACCATGGCCCCAAGGGATGGTTCGGCCACCCCCGAAGACCAATTGGGGGTGGCCGAAGCCACACCCATGGCCCCTTATGGGTTTGGCCCTAGGGGGTGGTCGAACCACCCCTTGAAGCCACCCCCGACCGGCCCTTGGGGGTGGCCGAAGCCACCCCCAACTAGCCCTTGGGACCGAAGCCACCCCGGTTGTTTAATTATTTGATTTTAATTTTTTATTATTTTAATTTTCTTTTCTTTTAAAAAATTAATTAATATTTTATTATTTAAATTTGAGTGGGACACATAATATGGTGTGGGAATGAAAATGGATGGCCAGGATACACAATTGGAGAATCTCCAATTTTCTCACTAATGGGAGGGGAAAGTATATTCAAAAAGTCATTGAAATAGAAAATTGAATTTTCAGAAGCTTTTGCACTATCGAGAAAGGGGGAGAGAATTGCGTGCGAACTAAGAGAATTAGAGGGATATGGCATTCGCTTCCTTCTGATTAGGAAAAATTTTAAAAAAACTATAAAAATTCACTCACATCAAATTCTTTACATAATTAACCATTAGGGGTTGTTATAATATTTTTTAATGTGTAAAGAACTAAAAGTGATTCTTTATACATTATTTTAATATAAATATTTCGCTTTCTTCTCTCTTGTTTCGTCTTTTTGTCTTTAATTGGATATTGTGAAAAAGGTAAAGGTAGGTATAGACCTTGTATTATATAAAGAAATAATATTTTAATGGTATAGAAAAATGTAAGAGAATGTATTGTGAAATATATTTTCATAAGGAATAAAAAAATAATTTTATATCCCAAACTTAAGGAAAAATCAAAGAAAAGTTACTGCTAGTGCTCTAAGAAGAGAGATGTGAAAGAAAAATAAAATGGAACGTCGAAGGAAATAATAAGTAAACCACCTGGGCCTGTTTTCTTGATATAATTTTTTCTTTTAATAAAACAAATGTTAGCTTAGTTCATAAGGGTCCCAGAAGGACAAACGTAGACGTTGTAGTAGCACTTCTTTATAGCATTCCCATCAAGCTCTTTAAAATTTCTCTAAATATGTTTCTTCCTTTTTTTTTTTTTAATTTAAGTAGCACTTCTTTATAGCATTCCCATCAAACTCTTTAAAATTTCTCTAAATATGTTTCTTTCTTTTTTTTTTTTAATTTAACTAGCCACTTTTAAAGCTACCAAATATCACACTGTTTAAATATTTCTTTACTTTTACTAAATATTATTATTTTTATTAAAAATGTAATTGCCATGAAACTCATTCACTTTAATTTAATGTGAGAGATTTACCAAAATGCCACCCCAACAATCAAAATAATATTAAAAAATAAATAGCTTTTCCTTTTGGTGTCTTTATATTTAGAGAGAAGTTAAAGCAAATGTCAAATTTAGCTTTGGATAAAGAGTTTGAGACATGATTATTTTTATGAATTTTGTTAAAAATATATATATATTTTCTTTTTGTTTGTAGGTGTTCTCTGACTAGATCAACAACTTCGGCCTCTCTGCTATACGTCCATCCACCTTCCATCATGTTGTGCTGTTCATCTCCTCTATGGGCGCTGTTGTTGCTTGCTGGTTGTTTGTTTGTGTGTTTTTATTTTGAATATGAGGTTTCTTTTCTCTAGATCTGCCCATATGAGTAAGGAGAAATAATTAGGTNTTTCTTTTTTTTTTTTAATTTAACTAGCCACTTTTAAAGCTACCAAATATCACACTGTTTAAATATTTCTTTACTTTTACTAAATATTATTATTTTTATTAAAAATGTAATTGCCATGAAACTCATTCACTTTAATTTAATGTGAGAGATTTACCAAAATGCCACCCCAACAACCAAAATAATATTAAAAAATAAATAGCTTTTCCTTTTGGTGTCTTTATATTTAGAGAGAAGTTAAAGCAAATGTCAAATTTAGCTTTGGATAAAGAGTTTGAGACATGATTATTTTTATGAATTTTGTTAAAAATATATATATATATATATATTCTTTTTGTTTGTAGGTGTTCTTTGACTAGATCAACAACTTCGGCTTCTCTGCTATACGTCCATCCACCTTCCATCGTGTTGTGCTGTTCATCTCCTCTATGGGCGCTGTTGTTGCTTGCTGGTTGTTTGTTTGTGCGTTTTTATTTTGAATATGAGGTTTCTTTTCTCTAGATCTGCCCTTATGAGTAAGGAGAAATAAGTAGGTGTGAGAAGTTTTTTCTCGTGGCCTGGATAATTAGGTGTTAGTGGTTAACTCTCACGGTCGGTTTAAATAATTTTTGTTAGGAAATTTGGCTACCTATATATTAGATCTTGTATGCTTTGAGCAGATCTGCTCTTTAACTATATTTGGACATGAATTATCAGAAGGTTGAAGTCATAGATAACATCTGATTATAAGAATTTTTGTTTGTAGCTATTAGGACTTTGTAACATAATAGCATGTCACTATGATTTTTGCGAAGTTTTATGCTTTGTGCTATAAGAGTTTTATGCTCGTGATCTTTAATAAATGGAATCCTCATATTTCCTTTAAAAAAAAAAAAAAAAAGGAAAACTAAGAAGCAACCCATTATTAAAAAAAATTAAGACTAATTCAATAGTTGGTTGAAATTGTCATGTTAGTATTTTGAGATGATTGTGAAATAGAAATATAGTATTTAACATCATTCCTTAAGTAATTAATACTTATTAATTACAGTCAAAGAACTTTTTCCCTCTCTACTAGGGTATCTTCTCCTAGTAGAGAGTGCCATACAGAAGGAGGGGGAGGACCTTTGATCTCCACCTCCTCCCCTCATCCTTTACTATCTCCCCTCCCACTCTTCACCTTATGAGTTAGACTATTTACCTGACACTCCCTATCTCTTTGTGCGGTGTTTTGTCCCCTTCCTTTCGCCTCTTTCCCCTCCTTCGTCCCATTTTAGTTTTAGCCCCTTTCCTACGGCCCCTAAGCTCAACTCTGCCGAGTCATTTTCCGGTTCTAGCTTGGCTCTCCCTTCCCACTCTTCACCTTGTGAGTTAGACTATTTACCTGATGCTCCCTATCTCCTTGTGCGGTGTTTTTTCCCCTTCCTTTTTGCCTGTTTCCCCTCCTTTGTCCCATTTTAGTTTTAACCCCTTTCCTACGGCCCCTGAGCTCAACTCCGCCAAGTCATTTTCTGGTTCTGGCTTGGCTCTTGGATCGGACTGGTCTAAGCCCGATCTACCATCCTCTGTCAGACCCACGTCGACTCGCGCTCTTCCCCTTGGCTCTCCCACTCCGTCCGTGTCCATCGCCTCCTTGCATCGCTCTCCTACAGCCTAGCTCTAAGGCCTGTTTTCTTCTGGAGCCGCTTTTTATTTTTAAGGTTTTTTGGATTTTGTCTTGTTCTCCTTGTATTTCTTTTTCCATTTTTTTTCCTTGTAAGTTTTTAATTTTTCTATTTTCTTGGGGTTTTGTTCTTGTTTTTGTTGCTTGTAATAAGGCTTTGTCCTCTCTCTTGATCTGCCCGCTTGATGCATTGTGGGGTATTTTCTTTTGGTCCAAACCCTTGGTTTGTGGATGTAAACAATATCATGGCTTTCAGGTCGAGGAGGATGAGTTTCACCATGAGGATTTTTTGCTCTCATGGCTGAGGAATAAAAGCTACTTATGCATTGGATTAAGTCTGTCTAGAGTAGATCTGTTGTTAAAACTGAAGACTAGTCATGGGTTAGCGGATGTGGATGTCATTGATAGGTCTTGATTGTTAGTTTGTAATGTATGCATCTTTAATGTCTGTAACCTCATAGTTTCGGCTATGATTTGTTTAAGAGCTTTTTGCTCTGTTTGTAAGAGCTTTTGCTCATGATCTTTCATCAATGAATGAGTATGGAATGTTTTCCCCTAAAGTAATTGATACTTATTTTTTATTTTGGGGCTCCATTTCTTTTGACCTAAAATGGTTTCCAAAAAATAATTTCTACATTTTACGGTGTTTACTGCAACGTAAAATAGTGGTTAACGGAAAACATTTCCCTTTTGACTGAAAATTCTTTTTTAATTTTCAGAAAATAGTTTATGGTTTTGAAAATAGTAAACCATTTTTCGACTTTGAGCATCTCATTATCAAATCAATGGACCCTGCCAAGACCCGCCCAGGACCCTGTAATGCCCCCAAAATTAGCCTTGGCTAATTCGGTGGAGTCATTGGTAATTAACCCATTCAAGCCAACTTGTGACTAAACATGAAATCACCCTTCTATAATCATTAGAGTAAATGCAAATGAAGGTAAATAAATTTGAGAAAACATGATTCATTACTCTGGAAGTGGCAATGGCTGTTACTGCCTATCTGGTTAGGTTTTGCTTATGATTACAGGTTTGCCTTTAATGCTTAACAGCTACATGTTCTTACTTGATGATTATTAGTTTCTTAGATTTATTCACTTTCCTATGCATTTACTCTGATGATTATAGAATGTTGATTTCCCGTTTAGTCACACGTTGGCTTAAATGGGTTAATTACCAGTGACTCCACCGGATTAGCCGATGCTAATTTTGGGAGCATTACATTATGGTATTAGAGCTCACGGTCTTGCTGACCGTAGTTGTAAATCTAAGAATAAGTTATAGTATCTAGGTTTGATACTAAAGAACTGGAGCATAGAGTATGGTTAGTTCCCTTGTTTGTGGGTGCAGGCTACTGTAATAGCCTTTTCATGATTGTTTGACTTGGGATGAACGAGATCATCTGTTCTGCGTTACAGGCACTTGATCATGCTTCATACTCAAATGCGCAATGGTTGAAGACGCCGACCAAATGTTCGTGAATGGCCAGCTGAGTTCGGACCGTATGCACTCGGATACCAACCTCACTCTGGTAAATGCAGGGTTTCAACTCGGACTAACCAAGACCCGAAGCCTTCACCTATCCTTAAGCCAGTTGAAGGAAAGGAGACATGCACAATAACTAAGTAGAAACCAGTCGTACCTAAGTATCGTAGTATCTCGGCGGTACGAGATTTCCAACCTATCCTTGGGAGGTTGAACCCTCATCTTATTGATGAAAGGAAATGAGCAATGCATACTCATTTGACTCAGATTTTGGATGAATACGCCCAAATGGAACTAGAAGAGATTTGACTGCTGAAGGTAGGAGCACTACCGGAAGGATCCAACCGTCAAAGAGCTGCATTCCTCTCCAACATCAACAAGGACTACGAAGCACTGGTTAAGGATGAGGAAGACCTGTCTGAAGACTCGTCTGAGGAGTGTTAGGTTTTGGGGTAGTGATCCTTAGGTATTAGATAACTAGGTTTTCTCTCACACTTAGAAGTGGTGAGTTTTGTGTTTGGGCATTCGGGGCAAATTTTAAGGCAAAAATGAATTTTCACTGTACCTCGAATTTCAGAAATAAAATCATTGTGAAATTCCTAGTTTCTTCTCCATCTTTTTGCACTTTGAGGTTCCAAGGTTTTCAAAAAAAAAAAAGCGTTTTAGGGTTAATTGGACGTACGCACTTGTGACCAAACGTACGCCATTAACCTAGTGTTTTATAAAATGGCCGAAAGTCCTCAAACTCTATTTATTTTCACTTTCTCCTATTTCCACATAAACCAAACACTTCCAAGGAGGTTTTCGGCCAAGTCTTTAAGGATTTGATGGATTCCCAACCTCATTTTCAAAGATTAAAGCAAGGTATGAGGATTTTCCCAAAGTTTTTCAATTTTTCACAATTTTAGGGTTTGGTTTTAAATCCTTGATTTTCTTTCATTTCTGCATATTAGCTGGCTTGGTTGTGAACTAGGATCATATTAGGGGGTATATGTGCATGCATTTGGTGCATTTTTCCTTTCGAAATTGTACCCATTCGAATTTAAGGGTTTTTGCCCTAAATCCATTATAAGAGTTATTGAATAGTGATAGATGATTGGAGTCACCAAAAGAGAAAATGCTATCATCAGATTAGTGCTAATAGAGTGGGTTGTTGTGGAGTGTAGTAGAATCTTACAATTCTAAAGGTTAAGAGTTTAACCAAATCACTATCCAATAATCCGAAGACTTTTGGATCAATGATTAAACCCTTGACAAATTACTAGTTATATACACGTTGGAACTTTTTCTTTACCAAATTTTACATACTCACATGTATAAGCCAGATTGTAATAAATAGTGGGCCATGGCCTACAAATGAGATCAATCCTAGAACAGACCCACATGATAGGGTAGGTTTTTCCAAGCAGAAGTTGAGTGGATTTGGGTAGGATGTGACCCACATAGCTATTAAAAAAAAAACACCTTTAACAAAGGACCTCACATTTCTTCAATCAAGAAAATTTCTCTGCTTGTACCCTCCAATCAAAATTAAGCAGAATGGACAAACACATAATCAATCATAACAGCATCTCAAAGTAAAATATATCTGGAATAAATTGAAATTAGTAACTATTTAAAAACAAAAATATCAAATGATGACATTTGACATTCGTACACAAGCTTTTAAAGATAAATAGAAAGCGTGAGAACATAATACTAGCCTTTTTGCAACTTCCATTAACCCTTTAATGGAACATAAACAGAAAGCGTATGGTAGTAGTTTGTGGAGGCAAAGTGTAAATGAGTGTAAATGATTGAATTACCCCCTTAGATACCTTTACAAATTATTATTTTAAAATATAAGAATGGTGGTATGCAAATACCTGCTTGCAAGGAACTCCCTTTAATGCTTCAACAGGCCTAGGCCTAAAAATGGGGCGGCTTGTATCTTTATGCCCGGAGCAAAATGATGAATTATCTCCACATGTGAGAACCTGCATCCATCAATAACGGCCAATATCACAGAGTATGGCAGCGTCTTCATCAAATTCGAACACAAATTTAAACTATGTATCTCAATGCTAGTTTATCACTCAACTAAGTTACAACAAGCAATCCTTCGATCCAATATTGCTGCAAATAGCTATTAAAAAAAAAAAAACCTTTAACAAAGGACCTCATATTTCTTCAATCAAGAAAATTTCTCTGCTTGTACCTTCCAATCAAAATTAAGCAGAATGGACAAGCACATGATCAATCATAACAGCATCTCAAAGTAAAATATATCTGGAAAACTTGTCACTAAATATCATGCAGCACAGTTTGGGGATTTAGGCAACAAAAAAGAGAAAAATATATCAAACAGTTCTTATCACAATTAATGTTATAATAATTGGTTAGGGGTTCATGGCTTAAAACAAAATAAACCCAGAAAAAACAAAAACAGAGATGGAGACGGTATTACCGTTTGGGTCGCCGGAGAATCTTGCAGCGGTTTGGGTCTACGGAGAACAGGACACCTTGGGTCGCCGGAGAATTGTCGCTGGTTTGGGTCTGCTTTTTGTCCCGAGTGGGTTGCGGGAGAATTGTCGCTGGAGTGAGAGAGAGCGAGACGCGACGGAGGGGGAGAGAGAGAGGCGCGACGCGACGCGACGGAGGGTGAGAGGGAGAGGGAGAGGCGCGGCGTGGGATGGACGGATCTGGTGGGGGGTCACAGGGAATGAGAGAGAAATGAGAGCGGGAAGGAGAAAAATGAGCGGGATGAAACGAAATGGGGGGAAAAGAAACCACGCGTATTTTTAACGTCCTCCAAAAATTCAAATCCTTTTTTTTTTTTTTGAGGTGACGTGAAAGACGTCACGTCAGCACGAGATAGATGCTAGGCGGACGCAAGATGGCCTTTAAGAATTACTCTAAATATCACGGTCATTAAATTTGAATAAGAGAGATCACATGCAGCATTTAATTAAGTGAGCGCGCGGCTCGAGGGGCTGTCCTGACGAAATTTAAAGAAAATAGAAAAAAAAAAAAAAAAAAAAAAGAAGAAGAAAGAGGAGTCCCAGGGAACGCTAGCTGCAGGGAATTGAAAGAAAAATTAAAAAAAAATCATAAGATGAACAGGGGTATGGCGCTCTGTAGGTGAACGATGGATGCGCGGCTCGA
Organism: Carpinus fangiana; assembly: GCA_006937295.1. NCBI lineage: Eukaryota > Viridiplantae > Streptophyta > Magnoliopsida > Fagales > Betulaceae > Carpinus > Carpinus fangiana. Next base: position 396,801 of record VIBQ01000024.1, on the reverse strand, counting down.
GGGGGTCTTTTCTGACGCGCCACATGCCGCACGTCAGAAAATTTCTGACACGTCATCTGTAAAATGTTAAAAAATTAACNTTTAAAAACAAAAATATCAAATGATGACATTTGACATTCGTACACAAGCTTTTAAAGATAAATAGAAAGCGTGAGAACATAATACTAGCCTTTTTGCAACTTCCATTAACCCTTTAATGGAACATAAACAGAAAGCGTATGGTAGTAGTTTGTGGAGGCAAAGTGTAAATGAGTGTAAATGATTGAATTACCCCCTTAGATACCTTTACAAATTATTATTTTAAAATATAAGAATGGTGGTATGCAAATACCTGCTTGCAAGGAACTCCCTTTAATGCTTCAACAGGCCTAGGCCTAAAAATGGGGCGGCTTGTATCTTTATGCCCGGAGCAAAATGATGAATTATCTCCACATGTGAGAACCTGCATCCATCAATAACGGCCAATATCACAGAGTATGGCAGCGTCTTCATCAAATTCGAACACAAATTTAAACTATGTATCTCAATGCTAGTTTATCACTCAACTAAGTTACAACAAGCAATCCTTCGATCCAATATTGCTGCAAATAGCTATTAAAAAAAAAAAACCTTTAACAAAGGACCTCACATTTCTTCAATCAATAAAATTTCTCTGCTTGTACCTTCCAATCAAAATTAAGCAGAATGGACAAGCACATGATTAATCATAACAGCATCTCAAAGTAAAATATATCTGGAAAACTTGTCACTAAATATCATGCAGCACAGTTTGGGGATTTAGGCAACAAAAAAGAGAAAAATATATCAAACAGTTCTTATCACAATTAATGTTATAATAATTGGTTAGGGGTTCATGGCTTAAAACAAAATAAACCCAGAAAAAAAAAAAAACAGAGATGGACACGGTATTACCGTTTGGGTCGCCGGAGAATCTTGCAGCGGTTTGGGTCTGCGGAGAACAGGACACCTTGGGTCGCCGGAGAATTGTCGCTGGTTTGGGTCTGCTTTTCGTCCCGAGTGGGTTGCGGGAGAACTGTCGCTGGAGTGAGAGAGAGTGAGACGCGACGGAGGGGGAGAGAGAGAGGCGCGACGCAACGCGACGGAGGGTGAGAGGGAGAGGGAGAGGCGTGGCGCGGGATGGACGGATCTGGTGGGGGGTCACCGGGAATGAGAGAGAAATGGGAGCGGGAAGGAGAAAAATGAGCGGAATGAAGCAAAATGGGGGGAAAAGAAACCACGCGTGTTTTTGCCATCCTCCAAAAATTCAAATCTTTTTTTTTTATTTTTTTGAGGTGACATGAAAGACGTCACGACAGCGCGAGATGGATGCTAGGCGGTCGCAAGATGGCCGCTAAGAATTACTCTAAATATCACGGTCATTAAATTTGAATAAGAGAGATCAGATGCAGCATTTAATTAAGTGAGCGCGCGGCTCGAGGGGCTGTCCTGACGAAATTTAAAGAAAATAGAAAAAAAAAAAAAAGAAAAAAAAAAAAAAAAGAAAAAAAGAAAGAGGAGTCCCAGGGAACGCTAGCTGCAGGGAATTGAAAAAAAAAAAAAAAAAAAAAATCATAAGCATGAACAGGGGTTTGGCGCTCTGTAGGGGAACGATGGATGCGCGGCTCGAGGGGGTCTTTTCTGACGCGCCACATGCCGCACGTCAGAAAATTTCTGACACGTCATCTGTAAAATGTTAAAAAATTAACCTGTTATATTATGAAAGAGAAAAAGTACTTTAAACTAAAAATTAAATTTAAAATAAAAAAAAATTAAGTTTTTATTAGATATTTATTGTGCTGAATCATAACAAACGGGTTATTTTGGGCATGTTAAAATTTTTTGATGTATCAATTTAGCATGTTAGAAATTTTTAATGTGTCAATTTGTAACATCAAAATTTTTTAATATAGCAATTTTATAATATCAAAATATTTTTAACGTAGCAATTTTATAACGTTAAAAAATTTTTGATTTGACAATTTTTTCATATCAAAAAATATGTTTTTTTTTATAGTGTCATAAACTACCAACTGTGGAATCTCAATAAATTACTATTTTATGTTCAAAACTTGAATTCTATCGATCAAAAGCCTTTTTATTAGTTAAAAACGTTGAACGGTCAAAATCAAAAAAGTTGTTCACGCGTAGAGTCGGATATCCTTATATTTCAGTGCCACAAATTAGAGTTGACCCTACACTCATCTGTGAAGTGCGTCTCCTTTGCTATTTTCCACTTTTTCCCAATTCTCCTCAGGCCATGGCTGCCAGTGCGTCCGCCTCTTCATCTTCTCTCTCCCATCCAAGCTGGACCTATGACGCATTCTTGAGTTTTAGAGGTGAAGATACACGCAAGAAATTCACCGACCACCTCTATTTTGCTCTAAGAGATGCTGGAATCAACACCTTCAGAGATGACAACGAGCTTCGAAGAGGAGAAGATATTACATCCGAACTGTTGTTGGCAATACAAAGGTCCAAAATCTCTATCATCGTCTTCTCCAGAAACTACGCGGCCTCTAGGTGGTGCTTGGAGGAACTGGTGAAGATCATGGAGTGCCGCAGAACAGTGAGACAGCTGGTTCTACCTATCTTTTATGATGTTGAACCGTCAGATGTGCGCAACCAGACAGGTAGTTTTGCTCAAGCATTTTTGAAACATGAAGAGCGTTACTTGTTGGACATAGACAAGGTATTGAGGTGGAGGAGAGCTCTGATTGAGGCTGCTAATTTGTCTGGGTGGGATCTAATAAACACTGCAGACGGGTAATTAGTGTACTCTAGCCATTAGCCAATCATTTTTAGATCTTTAACTTTACTGATATAGATTTCAAATTTGATGGACAAAATAATGATAATAGCAGGATGGAACCGTATTCCTTGCAATGCATGTGTTAGAAGTCATTGTTCAATCTTATTGGCTTTAGTAAGGAATAAGTCTAAATGTGATAAGAGTTTATGTTCAATATACATCAACTTTCTTTCTTTCTTTCTTTTCTTCTTCTTCTTCTTCTTCTTCTTTTTTAAATTCTTTTTATTGGTTCTTTTGGTCCAATATATATACATAAAAGAGGTATACTTTTCTCTTTAGAAGTCTCAAGGTTTAGTTGGGATTTGATGCGCAGATTTTTGTGTGAAAAAGGGAAATTTTAGCAGCTAACTTAGTTGATATACAAAAATTTTACATAGATTTGCGTATGCAACATTATTTTATGGTATCTAAAGTTTAATTTCTTCAAATTTCGCCAAGTAGTATTTTCAGTACTAGTGTGTTAGCTAGGTATAATGTCCAATATATGCTGAATTTTTATCTGCCATCATGAAATATTTACTATTTTCAAATGGTTACTTGTATGATTTGACTCTACCTAATTTTCAAAATAATTTGCAGGCATGAAGCTAAATTTATTAAGAAAATTGTTGAAGCGGTTTTAAGAGAAGTCAACAGCATGTACTTATATGTCACACTTTATCCAGTTGGAATAGATTCTCGTGTGCAAGCCATCACTTCATTGTTAAGGGTTGGAGCCAATGATGTCTGCATGGTAGGAATTTGGGGAACGGGTGGAATGGGGAAAACAACCCTTTCTAAAGCCATATACAACCAATTTTTTCATAGTTTTGAAGGCAAAAGTTTTCTTGCAAATATAAGGGAAACTTCTAAGCAACTTGATGGTCAAGTTCGATTACAGGAGCAACTTCTTTCTGATATCTTGAAGACAGGCAAGATCAAGGTGAATAATGTTGACAGAGGAATTACTATGATAAAAGAAAGACTTCATAATAGAAGGGTACTTGTTATACTTGATGATGTAGACCGGTTGGAGCAACTCAATGCCATAGCTAGAAGTCGTGATTGGTTTGGCCTAGGAAGTAGGATTATTATAACAACTAGAGATGAGCAATTGCTAAAGATACTTGAAGTGGATGGAGTATATACAACCAAAGAAATGAGTGAAGATGAATCTCTGGAGCTCTTTAGCTGGCATGCCTTTAGGAATAGTTATCCCACCGAAGATTTTATGGACTTGTCAAGAAGTGTCATTGCTTATTCTAGAGGATTACCACTGGCTATTGAAGTTTTGGGTTCTTTTCTATTCACTAGGAGCATGCTGGAATGGAAAAGCGCATTGGAAAAATTAAAAAGGATCCCGCATGATGATATTCAAAAACAGCTTAAAATAAGCTTTGATGCACTAAGTGATAATACTGAAAAGGATATATTCCTTGATATATCATGTTTCTTTATCGGAATGGACAAAAACTATGTTATACAAATATTGGATGCATGTGGTTTTTTTGCAGAAATTGGAATTAGTGTCCTCATTCAGCGGTGTCTTCTTTCGGTTGGTGAGAAAAACAAACTCATAATGCATGATTTGCTTCGAGACATGGGAAGAGAAATTGTTCGTAAAGAATGCCCCAACATACAAGGAAAGCGTAGTAGAATATGGTTGCATGAGGATGCAATTGACATATTTGCAAAGCAAAAGGTAAGTAAATGATGAATTATTTTTTACCCTAAATTATTAACCTATTTAAATCACCTCTGAACTTTAAATGGTTGCAATTCACACTAGTAGAGTCCAATAAGGAATTATAATTCCATAAGGAGTACTACTCCAAGCCCAAGTCTCAATTGAGTCAGACTTGTTTCTTAGTAGAGTTAAGAGTGTTAGTTGGAGTTAATAGTCCATCCTAGTCTTAATCAATCAGGTACTTAGATGATTTAAGAGTTTTATTTGGATTAGTAACTCTCTTTGAAACCAATCAGTAGCTCCTCTATTTAAAGGGGAGACTATTAATGAAGAAGTAGGTTTGAGAAAATTATACTCAAACCTTGTTTTTGTCAAAATGTCTAGATTCCCTTATGAATCTAAAGGTCTAGGTCCCTTACGAATCTACTCTATTACGAGTGGGTTTGCATCAGTTTGTTTGGCCGGTTTTGGTTACATTTTAGTGGGTAGGGGCTGATTGTCGTTTTGTAACAGGTGATTGGAGTGGCTAAAACTCCAAGTTCTATATGTGAGGCAGACTGGAGTTTGGGGAACAATGTGTTTTCTGTCTTTCATTATATCAAATAAACGGTACAATATCTCTGGGTAGAGTTGTAAGGAAATGATTGGTCTTGATTCCCATATCTCATTTTTACGGGAGAATTTTTTATTTCACAAGGCCCAGATTTGTTTTCTTTGCTAACTTCATTCTACAATTTTGCTACTTTCAAGCATGGTTATATTACATAGTACTTGCTTTATGGCGGACACTACAAGCATGTTTATATTTCCTTTTTCAGGAAATTATACTTATTTTTCTATGAGATTTGCAAACACAACCCTTTCTTAAATTTTAAAAGGAGACAATTGATTCCTCCAAACTATGCAATACCTTCATATTGCTTTATCTGTTAAATTGGATGAAAAAGTTACTAATTTTGACTTAAAAGACTATTATACCTGGGATAAGATCGATATGTGGAAAAAAAAAACAAATTTAATACAGCACGGCCTGGCAGTGGAGGAGGCCATGGCCAGAGATCCACGGCCTCCCCTAGCCATAGAGACGCACGACTTAACTGTGAGTCTCCCTAGACCCTGGGCTAGGCTGTTGTCATCATGTGTCCTGACTATGGAGACCCACAACCAGGTCATGGGTCTATGGCCAAGTGACCTATGACGAAGCTGTGAATCTCAATGACATAGGGAGGCTGCGGTAGATAATTATCCTTATAATCCGGCCTCCTTATTATTATTATTATTATTTGTAAGGGGGATAGTTGTATTTTTACACATCATGTGGAGTGTATTGGTAAAAAAAGATACTAATAAAGAGGGTAAAGTGTTACGTAGTTTGAGAGAGTTGATTGTCACTTTTTAAGGTTTGGAATCTACAAATTGAGAGTTAGTTCAAGGGAATAAGTGTTGTTTTTGTTAAAGTATATGAGAGCCAAGTTAAAGGATATAAAGCTTCAGTGCGATCGAGCGCAGATTCAAGCGGAGGTTCGATCGCAGCATCGGTCGCTTCATTAGATTAAGCTTCATCAGTCGCTTCATCAGTTTTTCCTTTTTTTTTTTTTTTTTTTAATAAGTACATTAAAAAGCTCTCAACTTCAATATAATTATAAAGTTGCATCATACAAATCTTTTTCTTAGCAGGGATCAAAAACAGTTGAAGGACTTACTTTAAAATTGCCAAGATTAAGTAAGGAGACTTTCAGTACAAAAGCATTTATAAAGATGGAGAGACTGAGATTACTCCACCTTGATCATGTACACTTTACTGGAGATTATGAACATATTTCTAAAGATTTAAGGTGGCTCCGTTGGCACGGATTCTCTGAAAAGTTTTTTCCAAACAACTTTTACTCAAGAAACCTAGTTGCGATTGACTTGCGATATAGCAATCTCACACAAATTTGGAAAAATTCCAAGGTATATTATACTCATAACCATTAAGCCATAAGTTTTGACGTTTTAGATGATAATATTCATGTTTGTTTCTTTTCTCATTTGTTCAGCAATTGTTCGACAAGTTGAAATTCCTAAATCTTAGTCATTCCTATCACTTGGATCAGACCCCTAACTTTGCAAGACTCCCTAATCTTGAGAAACTAATACTCAAAGATTGTACGAGTTTGTTTGAGGTTCACCAATCTATTGGAGATCTTAAAAATCTTGTTTTTGTTAATTTGAAAGATTGCAGAAGTCTTCAAAGTCTTCCAAAGAGTTTCTATAGGTTAAAGTCTCTTCAAACTCTCATTCTTTCTGGTTGTTCTAGACTTGACAATTTGGCTGAGGAATTGGGGGAGATGGAATCCTTGACAACTTTTCTTGCAAATGACACTGCCATAAGACAAGTGCCAAGTACCATAGTACGACTAAAGAACCTCAAATACTTGTCACTGTGTGGGTGTAAAGGATCACCATCTAAGTCACTCTATTCACTCTTTTGGTCTTGGATATTCCCAAGTAAAAGTCCCAAGTCAGTAAATCTATTGCCTGCTTCACTACAAGGATTGAACTCACTAAGAGAGTTAAATCTTAGTCATTGCAATTTATTAGATGATGCAATTCCTAAAGACCTTGGGAGTTTATGTGCCCTTCAAGATTTAGATCTAGGACACAATCATTTTCATAGCCTGCCATCGAGCCTTGGTGGTCTTTCAAAGCTTCAACATCTCAATTTGAGTAATTGCACAAAACTTCAATCAATTCCAGATTTGCCACCAAATTTGGAGGCCATTTGGGCGGATGAGTGCACGGCGTTGGAAAGAATGCCAAATGTATCAAATAACTTGCATTTGGAAGATTTGCACCTCCCTAACTGCTATAAATTAGCCGAAATTCCAGGCTTGGGTAAGCAGTCAAAGGGCATTGTTGACCTGGAAAATTGCAGCAATTTAACAAATAATTTTAAAAAAAGCATCCTACAGGTTTTCTCTCTCTCTCTCTCTCTCTCTCTCGTATTTGTTTATATTATTGCTTATATACATAATGCGTTTGGTGGTTAATTACAGGAATGGACTTTGAGTAGATGTTATAGTGAGTGTGGCATTTTTCTCCCTGGCAATGATATACCTGATTGGTTTACGTATAAAGATGAGGGACACTCCGTATGTTTTGAAGTGCCTCGCATCAATGATCGTAATATGGATGGGTTCACTGTATGCATTGTTTATTCATCCAAGAAAATGCACTCCTTGGATCCTCCTAGCATTTCCGTAATCAATAAAACTAAGAGCACCATTCAGCAAAATGAAAGGCCACCATATAGCATTAATCTGGAAATGTCGCATGAAGATCACATTTGGCAATTCAATTTTCCTAACAGTAAGTTCAACTTGGAGGCCGGTGATGAAGTAGAGGTTATTGCAGATTTTGGGTCAGAAATCGATGTTAAGAAGATAGGGGTTTGCCTGGTATACAAAAGGGTTATTGATGGAAAAATGATTCATTATGCCTCTACATCGAATAAGGACACAATTGTTTTCAGTGACGATGGAGATGTGCCCATAGATCAGGTTGTGATTGAGTCTAAAATAGGCCTCAGTGATGATGAAGTAGAATCGAGCCATGGTTGCTTTGACGATGAACGAGGTGCTAAGAGATTGAGGTGTGAACATAATACCGATGATAAAGCAGAAACAAGCCATGGTTGCTTTGACAGCGATCGAGAGGCTAAAAGATTGAAGTGTGATCATAGTGCTGAAATGAGAATAGATGACGATTGAACAAAGAAAGCTCATATCACAATAAGTAAGTGCATTTCATGATTCTTTCTCATTTGGACCCTTTTGATTTTTTTCGCTAATTATTTGAATAATGAATTTGGGTTTCTCGATATTTGATATGTATTCAAAGATTTCAATGTTGTTTCTATTTTTCTTTTCATCTTTTTTACATTGATTCTGAAGTTGTTTTAACGATTTCTTGAGGCTTTAGTGGAGTATTTTTTAATTTCAATTCTTAATGATTCGCTTTTACTATTGTTATTGTTATTGTTTTGATCTTTGTTTGTTATTGTTCCTGTATGTTTTGTTGTAGTTACGTTGTTTATAGAAATATTATATTGATTTGGTGATAATGGCGGAGAAATTATGGATGTGAAGCATCTTCTTGATAAAAACCAGCCGTTTTGTTTGAAATGTCTCTCAAACATTAACTCACTTCTATAAGTTCAAAAAATTTCTAGGAAAAGAAATTTCTATAGAACATTTTAGCTACACCTGTTGCGGGTAGTGCAGAATTTTGGTATCATGTTGGTGCACTATTATGTTTAGATGGCTTATAAAACAAAAACAAAAACAAAAAATAAAAAAAAATAAAAATTGGGAAAATATGTTTAGGCAGGGAGGTGAATTAATTTGAATATAATACGGTATATATATATTTTTTGGTGCAAATCCATTCTAGGTATTGATTAGGAATGATTTATATGTATGTTTTTAAATAAAACACGTGAGAAAATGAATCTAATAGCTTCCTTGTCATACAGACTCACGGTGTAATAATCGCTACCAACCACCTAATTGGATAACTACAAATAATTGTATAACTGTCTAAGTCGATTGCAGTTAATTATAAAAGGGATTAAATAATTTCCAAGTAATAATATATATGAAAAGACTTTTTGGATGACTTTTTGGATGTTGAGGTGAAGATGATGGAGGAGGTTTGGAGGGAAGGAGCTTGGAAATTAATGTCTGGCTTTTCAAAGTGTTTTTTGGACTTTTAATAAGATGGTGTTTGCAACGTGAAATGTGACCAGGACCAGGTTAATTATAAATTTAAATAAGTTTTGGAAGAATGGTAGGGCCGAGGAGGGGGGGGGGGGCTGGGGGGTGGGGGTGGACAAGGGAAAAGACTCTTCCAATTAGGCGACTAAAGCAGCCCTATTAATCAGACCAAATTGGAATCCAAGACTAATTTAATTAATATTCGGGGGGCCAAGCAAAAAGCTACTTCTTTGTATTATATATAATATAGCATTCAATGTAAAGCATGCTTAATCAAGGTGCAAATTTCTGGTAGTCTAAACAGTTTTTTAACTTGTGAAATGTCTTTTATGTTAGGGTGGCTAACTTTTCAATGTGAGTGATGGTCCTGATGGATGCTTTCTGTATTCCATTACTAAATGATCACACTTGGATTGCTTTATACCATGATAGATAATTGACAAATATAATATCAATAATGCGTACAATGATAAGTGAGAGATGGTTGTATGTTCAAACTAATTTGTCTTCCACTTTCATGGCCGGAAATGGTCCTATCTTGGCCATGATCTGGCATTTTGATTGCATATCATAATCAAATGGGTTCATTCTGTCATGGCAGAATTTCACATCATCTCTGGGTTCTGTGTGTTTTTAGATTTTTAAACAGATTATGAATGCCTAAATGGCTTGTCGAGTAGTTCAACTGCTAATCATTAGCCACTTTTCTTTGTACTTTTCCTTTATTATGGTTACTCAAGAGTTACTGCTCTTGTTAACCTTCTCTCATTCTTATTGTCTTTGCCCTTCAGCGATGAATTTAACTTGGTTTGTTCGTCTTTCATAGTTTTACTCATAAACTTTACTTGTGGAATATGTTATCAACTTGTCATCAGTTGGTATGGGCTACCTGTATGGAAATGCAATCAAAAAGCATTCTTACAGTTAAAGGTAATGAACATTGGCAGATCCATCATTTATGGCTTTCATGTTTGATCTTTGTGATTTGGTTATCTGTCATAAATTGCTTATGCTTTGGTATGATAATGCTGGACAAAAATTGTTGCAGACTGCAGAGTTGTAATTCTCTGTTTTATTTTTGGATCCAAGAATATACTAGGTACTCATAAGTTTATGCTTCAAGAATACACTATGTACTCATAACTAAAATAAATCCTGAGATAGTTCTTGTATTTAAGGCTTTGGAACTCTGATTACTGGATATTTTCTGAACTCATTTTCTTGAAAAACAATTCTGTGATTGCACTGTGGTATTTGGATTTTTGTTGGTTTGGATCAATTATATGTTTCCTGAAATGGTTTAGCATTAGCAGAAAAGAGCTGATGAGCTCTAGTTCAAGGGGATTCCCTCTTTGTTATGTTTTTTAATCTTTATAAATTATATGAAAATGATCAATTTTTTTTTTTTTTTTAATTTTTAATTTTTAATTTTAATTTTTATTATTTTTTTATCTTGAGCCGAAATGTCGTGTTCATTGAACAGCGAAGCAACATCTGGGGAGCTCATGTGCCGTTGTGGAGTACATGCATTTTTGAAGACTTGCTCTACAAAGGAAAATTATGAACGGAAGTTTTAGGGTTGTGTTAATAATAATGGTGCATTTAATGGTGGAAATGTGTACTATAAACGGCTGCCATGAAGATTTGTATTAGTTTTTTTAATTTGTAATGCTAATGTTGAAGTTGTGTTGGAAATGTGTACTATAAACCCATGTGATGTGAACCTAAGATTAAATGCTGTAAAACAGGCAGAGTTCCTTGTATGAGAAGCGAAAAGAACTGAGAAGCCTTTCAAAGTGTCAAAAAGGGCCATAAACCCAAACTCTTACCTTTGACTCTACCAGCAGGCACACATGAAGTGAAAAAGGTTACATTTAATCTAAGGTTCACATCTAAGCGTTTAATTTTCATGCAAGAACTAATGCAAAACCAAAAGAACATAAAGGAAATCCACAAGGTTTGCCATGTTCATTCATCCTTCTAAATCAACCCAAACTTCAAGTGCATAAAAAAATTCTGAACACAAACTTCCCACAATCCCAACACAATATTTTTAAAAGGTTACATGACAAAACCATTGCATAAAGAAGGAAAGTTACATGACAATTTCCCAAAAAATATGCCAACATCAAAGGCATAAACTATATTAAATTTTACATGCTCTTGGACATATGACATATATCAAAGAAAGGATACTTGAAAGTTCATCACAAGTAATTGTAGGCAAGTATTGTCGAAGGTTGAGAAGTGGCACATGCATTGCAATCATCTGATGCAATAAATTTCTTCGGAAGAGAAATATTGCAAAGGAAGAGAAATATTGCAGAAACGCCCTTATGACTGAATTACTCTGCTATTTCTTTATGGTGCTCCACCAATCCCTATATGAACCATAAGTTACCTTAAACCATGAGGTGATAACTGAATTCTGGACTAAAATAATCATCGTTATCTTAATTAGACAGGGACTGGCACAAACTTACATTCAAGGACAGTAAAAATATTTCGATCTTCTCATTTGTGCTTTTACAAAGGCACTGCCATGAATGATTACACTAGGAAAGAGTATAGATATTTTGGTCTTCTTTTTGTACTTTGTAGGGCACAACCAAATTAATAGCCACATTTGAGTTGCTTCATTTTTTTTCATGCCATGTACATGCCCAATTTCACTAGTTCTTTTAAAGCAAAGCCGCATCTAAGTTCTATATACTCCAGTCTCCAACAAAATAGCATATATGACTACATATCTCTCAAAAGACTTTAAAAGTGCATATTAGAGATCTAGCTTAAGATTGGAAGAACCACACTGCCACCTTCTAACTAAAGCTCTTCATGCCCATTGCTTCATTATAATCTGACCTACAGACTTGAACCCTTCCATTGGAGCTTACATTAACAGAGAATATCTCCCCATTGAAGCTTACATTAACATGACTATTTAATAGGGTTTCAAACCACCCACTTCCTGATCTCTGCATCGATAAGATGGCAAAGAACTGTATAGGATTATGTTCACACTCAGCCCTGGTTACAAATATAAAAACAGAAATTAGTCCTAGGAGATCTGAAGGAACCCAAATTTAATATTTTTGAAGAAATTCTCAATTACCTGCTACAAGTTTCAGGATTTAGGTAATGGACATAAGGAATTTCAGATAGCTCCATGGCGTTAACATGGCAGGGATTTTCAATGAGCTGGATGTTCAGAATTTTATATGCTTATCTGCTATAGACAGACTGAGTAGATAGAAACGCCAGAGACCATTCCAAACACTAAGATTACCATCCATGATAATAATGGAGATTTCTTAGAAGCCTTTAATAAAAGAGGATCCTGTGACCCACAGAGAAAAGGGGAAAAAAAAAAAAAAATTAATGGGGGATTACAAGAAAGGGTGAAACATCTGTATAACTTGATTTTAAATCAAGTAGTTAAAAATTTCAAACTAGCGGGTGAAGTTTTGCAATTCACAAAGCACATAAATCACAAAACCACTAGATTCCAGTTGAACCAGCTCCAGAGGGACTGTCACTTGGCGGAGATGTTAATATATGGTGGGTTTTACACTATAGAGAAAATAAATAAGCCCAAAATCTCTGAATGTAGATAAGTTTTAGTGCATCTGAAACTCAGATCAGAACTTGCAGAACAATACCAAAGCATTCTTCTTCCAACCCGTCTACAGTTTTCCTTACATTCCCATCACTTATAATACTGAAATAAAGCTAATTATTTTCTGAAGTACAATTTACTGGAAGATGAAGAAGAACAAACAACACGACCGAGAGGGAAAAGTCAATTTTGAAAAGTAAAGTGAGGAGCAGTGAGGGGTACCTTATTGAAGAAACAGATTGCCACTGGCTCTGCCATGACTATCTCAGAAACGAAGAGAACTGTGGAAAGAGGGTATCCAGAGGAAAAGGGAAGGGAAAATGATAGGGTCACAATCCATATCCAGAGGAACAGAGAAATGACAAAAAAAGGAGTCATCCAGCACCAAGGGTCTCCCGACTCTCCCTCCCACTCTAACATCCACCATGGAAAATCTCAACCAACAACAAAGGACCTGTCTTTGTCGACGCTGGCAAATTCCAAAGCCAGCAGCAGAGTACTCTTTTACTGGACAACGTAAGCCCCCTTTGCACGTTAATCCCAGCAGCAGCAGCCTTACAGTTACAAAGGCAGCAAAGCAATAGAAGTAAGAGTAATGATACTCTTCAAGAAATCAAACTTTTCAGTTGAGGGGACTGATTTTTACCCTGATTTTTCTAATTGGCATAACTTCTCAGGAAATCAAACCAAAATCGTGATTTTTAATTGACCAAACACCAAGCGATTAAAATCCAGATAAAATTTTCTAAGAGAGAGAGTGACTACTTACCAATGATTTACTGTTCTAATGATTTGCAAATATAAGATTTTGTTTCAAATACAATGTTAAATACTAAAAAGGAAAATGATAGGGATTCTCCATATAGTGTTCTTCTAGCGTTCTCCCAGTTTTACATAAAACATGATTTAAGAAAAAATAAAATTGTAGTGGCCTCCATCACCTATTTTTTTAGGCATTAGCACCAAATTTAAGGCATTAGCACTAAATTTATGATGATCAAATCCATTTTGGGTGATACTATCTCTAAATGGTTAATCTTCCACTCTTAGGTTTTAGTTTTAAATCCATAAACAAGTTTTAAAGTATTAGAACCTAAATATTAACTCATAAAAATTAATCTGTTGAAAAAAAAATGGTACTACAATTTTATTTTTTCTTAAATCATGTTCTACGTAAGACTGGAAGAACGCCAGGAAAACACTACAAGGAAAACCCCTAGCAAACCCCATACTAAAACCCTCATAGGGTTTGAACTATTTTATTTTTTACCTCCTAGGTTTTCATTTCTATCACAAGAGGTACACGTGGTTTTCATAAAGATGAAAATAGTACCCCCATTAAAATTCCGTCCAAAACTTAATGGAACGTCAGGTCAGTCAGGTCAGCACCAATCACATTGTGCTATGTGTCATATAATTACTTTTTTTATTTTTTTTTTAAAATTAAAAATATTAAAAACTAATATTTTTTCAAAAAACAAAAAAAACAGGAATTAAAATTAAAAATTATGAGGGTGGCCGTAGCAACCCCTTTGGCCATTTGGGCTGGCTGGCCACCCCCTTTGGCCATGGGGGTATGATGTGGTAAATTTGTGACCAAATTTATCAATAATAAAATTACCACTCGCAATAGAATGAATCCCGTAGGATATAGCTATATTAAGGGTATCGAACCTCAAGGACTGCAGGGGTTTCGTTATTAAATTTGAAAGACTAAATTTAACCTAATTAATTAAAAGATAGTTGATTGTTTGTGAATTTGAAGTGCATGAAGTAAATGCAAAATTAAAAGGAATAATATCAGAGAGAGAGAGTAAGGTACCGATTTCACCGCACTCCGCACAATAATGGTAACCATATTCAATTCTAGAAACTCATGATCATGTATGTTATAAAAGACAAGAAAATACTTATTAAAAGATAAGAATAATTTATCTTCGGTTGGTACGGATCGTCCACCTAACCACTAAGATGCGGCACGACTCGTTTTCCTTAGGTATAAACTATAAAATCCCTTAAGTTTTAATAAATTTTGATGCTAATATTTTGTTTCTTTCTTTTCTCATTTGTTTAGCTACTCTTCGAAAAGTTGAAATTCCTAAATCTCAGTCATTCCCATTACTTGGCTCAGACCCCTAAATTTGCAAGACTTCCTAATCTTGAGAAACTAATACTCAATGATTGTAGGAGTTTGTTTGAGGTTCACCAATCTATTGGAAATCTTAATAATCTTGTTTTAGTTAATTTGAGAGATTGCAAAAGTCTTAAAGGTCTGCCAAAGAGTTTCCGTAGGTTGAAGTCTCTTCAAACTCTCATTCTTTCTGGGTGTTCTAGACTGGAGAATTTGCCTGAAGAGTTGGGGGAGATGGAATCCTTGATGAATTTGTTTGCAGAAAACACTGCCATAAGACAAGTGCCATGTACCATAGTACAACTAAAGAACCTCGAATGCTTGCAGTTGTCTGGGTGTAAAGGATCACCATCTAAGTCACTCTCTTCACTATTTTGGTCTTGTATATTCCCAAGGAAAAGTCCCACGTCAGTCGGTCTATTGCCTGCTTCACTACAAGGATTGAACTCACTAAGAGATTTAAATCTCAGTCATTGCAATTTATTAGATGGTGCAATTCCTAAAGATCTTGGGAGTTTATGTGCCCTTCAACGTTTAGATCTACAAAACAATCATTTTCATAGCCTACCATCGAGCCTTGGTGGTCTTTTGAAGCTTAAATATCTCTATTTGGGTTCTTGCACAAAGCTTCAATCAATTCCAGATTTACCACCAAGTTTGATTATGGTTGTTGCACCAGACTGCATGGCGTTGGAAAGATTGCCAAATCTTTCAAATATCATACATATGGAAGCTTTGTACCTCACTGATTGCAATAAATTAGCCGAGATTCCAGGCTTGGATAAGTTGTTGAAGTCCATTAGCGAGATTCAAATAAACGGGTGCTGCAATTTAACAAATAATTTTAAACAAAGCATCCTTCAGGTTCTCTCTCTCTCTCTCCCTCTCGCGTTTTTTTTTTTTTTTTTTATGGTATTGCCTATATACATAATGCTTTTGGTGGTTACAGGAATGGACTTCAAGTGGATTTGGTAGCAAGTATGGCATTTTTCTCCCTAGCAATTATATACCTGATTGGTTTACATATAAGGATGAGGGATGCTCCGTATGTTTTGAAGTGCCTTGCATCATTGATCGTAATATAGAAGGGTTCACTGTATGCATTGTTTATTCATCATGTGACAATCGCACGATTGAGTACATTTTTGATCTTCCTAGCATTTCCGTAATCAATAAAAGCAAGAGTACCACCAAGCTAAATGAAAGGTCATTTAGCATTTCTCTGAAAATATCGAAAGAAGATCACATTTGGCAAGTCAATTTTCCTACGAGTGAGTTCAATTTGGAGGCCGGTGACGAAGTAGAGGTTATCGCAGATTTTGGGTATGAAATCCATGTTAAGAAGATAGGGGTTTGCCTAATATACGGCAGGGTTATTGATGGCAAAATGATTCATTATCCGTCTACATCGAATGAGGATGCCATTGTTGTTAGTGACGATGGAGATGCGTCCATATATATATCAAGTTCTAATCAAGTCTAAAAGAGGCCTTGGTGATGATGAAGTAGAATCGAGCCATGCATTGTTGCTTCTACGATGAACGAGAGAGGCTAAAAGATTGAGGTGCGAACAAAATACTAATGATGAAGCAGAATCGAGCCATGGTTGCTTTGACACCAATCAAGGGGCTAAAAGATTGAGGTGTGATCATAATACTGAAATAAGGATAGATTGCGATTGAACAAAGAAAGCTCCTATCACAGTAAGTAAGTGCATTTCATGATTCTTTCTCATTTCGAGATTTAATAGGTATTCAAATATTTTAATGTTGATTCTCATTTTTCTTTTCATCTTTTTTACATTGATTCTGAAGTTGTTGTAACGATTTCTTGAGACTTTAGTGGAGTATTTTCAATCTTTGAGTTTGAATTTCAATTCTTAATGATTCTCTTTTACGATTGTTATTGTTATGATCTTTGTTTGTTATTGTGCCTGTATGTTTTGCAGTAGTTATGTTGGTTATAGAAATATTACATCAATTTAGTGATAATGGACGAGAAATTACGTGAAGCATCTTCTTGATAACAACCTGCCTTTTTGTTTGAAATGCCTCTCAAACATTCCATGTTCCAGACCAATCTATTAAATTACTTTTGTAAGTTCAAAAATTTATAGGAAAAGAAACTCCTTGTTGCGGGTAGTGAAGAACTTTGGGTCAGATTGGTGCAGTATTTCCTTTAACCATAATTTTATAATACATGGTAATCAAATCAAAGATTACCATCAAATCTAATTACAATAAAATCAATCAGATTTGATGATATAATCTGATTATATGAGATTACAATTAATTACAATGAAATCAAATCCCTTAATATTCTCTAACATTCCCCTGCAAACTCAAGGTGGAAGATTTTTTTTTTTTTTTTTGGAGGAAAACAATACAAAAGAGAGTCATCTACGAGCCAAGCTGAAATGAGAGCCAACTGTGGGCTGAAGTGGGCCTGGGTTTTAAACAATATTACAAAGGTTAGACTTGAGTTTTAAACAATACCACATAGCCGAATAAAAAGATAGTCAACTTCGGGCTGAAGTGAGAGCCAACTATGGGCTGAAATGGCCTGAGTTTTGAACAATACCACATAGCCGAATAAAAAGATGGCCAACTTCGAGCTGAAGTGAGAGCCAACTATGGTCTGAAATGGCCTGAGTTTTGAACAATACCACATGACCCAGCAAAAATAGGCCAACTATGGGCCAATGGATGGGCAACTAGGCCTCTTTGAATTTTGATGGGTAGCTTGACCTCTTTTGATTTTTTTTTTTTTTTTTTGGTAATTACCTTTTGCCCACCCTTAAATACACGCCTTGGCACTAGTTCCCGCATGAACTATTAACTATGACACTTGACCCCATCAAATTACCATCTTATGATACTTTCTCACCTTCCGTTAGTCAAAGGGGTTAACTGTCAACGGTCATGTGACTTGCACTTGCCATTTTTAATTTTTTTCCTTCCACTTTTTTCCTCACTTCAAATCAATAAAATGATGCTTATACCCTCCTAAATCCTAATCTAACACATGAAAAAAAATTGGAAGTGAGGGTAAAAGTGGAAGAAAAAAATTTAAAATTGCACATGCAAGTCACATGACTGTTGACCGTTAACTCATTTGACTAACGGAAGGTGAGAAAGTGTCATAAGATGGTAATTTGATGGGGTGAAGTGTCATAGTTAATAGTTCATGCGGGAAAGTGCCAAGGCGCTGTAATTCATGGGGGCAAAAGGTAATTACTTTTAAAAAAAAAAAAAATTATTTTCTTTTTAACCGAGATTCTTTTTCATTTTTTTTAAGGAATATCCTATTCGCAGATTACATGAAACAGGGATAAGAATTAGCTTAATTCCGTAACCAAACACATATAGGTTTAAAAACCTAAACCAGGGTAACATATCCCCAAACTAGAATAAGGAAAATTTGCAAACTCAAATAAGGATAAAGCAAATCCAATTACCAAACACTCTTCTTCTTCTCCACAAAAACAAACTTTCATGAAAATCTGGCGTGAGATGAAATCCTTAATGGCTCTGGCGACTTCCGTAGCGGCGTCAACAAGATGGGATTTTCAGGACGGCGCGACGACAGTTGATGCGTTAGAACTGGACGGAGTGGGGCAGTGAACGGTGAGGCAAAGACCGGTGCTACGCTGGGTGCGGAAGAGATCGGGATGCAAACGGCGCGGCTGAGCGGCGCTTTCTAGGCGGTGTACTGCCGCTGGCGATGGCTAGCAGGTGGCAACATGGTTGTCTGTAGGTGGTGGCAAAAATCGGCAATGAGGGAGATGAGGCGACACTGATGTAGATGCAGTAGCGCTGATGGAGATGCGGCGGACAACATAGACGGCGCGATGGCTTTGTGGTCGTCATGGTGGTAGATTAGTGTGATGGTGCATGGATCGTTGGCTGAACGGTGCCGGTTGGTGGCGAAATCTGAGTAGAAGTTGCCAGAAAGGATCGTGGTAAGAGGGGCTCAAGGTTCCCCTGCAAAACATGGCAGCACCGCTGCTGCGCAACCATTTTTTTTTTTTTTTTTTTTTTGAAAAGTAGGAATAAAATAAAAGAAATAAAAGAAGAAGAAAAAAAAAAAAAAAACTTTACAGGACCCTGGATCAAAGCTATGATATAATGAAGAAATCTATAATTAAATAATATATTATGGAATAATAAAAAGAGACAATAATTTTATATGATTCAATCATTGACCTACATCCACAGATAAAGCCCCATGACTATATTATGCTCTTATTGCTTAATTTCTTTTACAATACATGATATTTCTATTTGTAAGAGAATTGGGGTAAATAAGTCTGGTAATCAAATCAAAGATTACCATAAAATCAAAGATTATCATCAAATCTAATTAAAATAAAATCAATCAAATTTGATTTATCATCAAATATGATTATAGGAGATTACAATTAATTACAATGAAATCAAATCCCATAATATTCTCTAACTCATGAAGAAAGTATATTCAGGGATCATGATCACCCCCTCCTCCCATTAGTGGAAAAATTGGAGATTCTCCAATTGTGCATCCTGGCCGTCCATTTTAATTTAACAGTCCACCCCACAGGTCCCACTCAAATTTAAGTAATAAAATATTAATTAACTCTAAAACGAAAATTAAAATCAAATAATTAAAAAACTGGGGTGGCGGACCACCCCAGTTAAGCCATGGGGGTGGCCGAAAGCCACCCCCAAGGGCCAGTTGGGGGTGGCCAAAGCCACCACCATGGCCCCAAGGGATGGTTCGGCCACCCCCAAAGACCAATTGGGGGTAGCCGAAGCCACACCCATGGCCCCTTATGGGTTTGGCCCTAGGAGGTGGTCGAACCACCCCTTGAAGCCACCCCCGACCGGCCCTTGGGGGGTGGCTTTGGCCACCCCCAACTAGCCCTTGGGGCCAAAGCCACCCCGGTTGTTTAATTATTTGATTTTAATTTTTTACTATTTTAATTTTCTTTTCTTTTAAAAAGTTAATTCATATTTTATTATTTTAATTTGAGTGGAACACATAATATGGTGTGGGCTATTGGATGAAAATGGATGGCCAAGATATATAATTGGAAAATCTCCAATTTTCTCACTAATGGGAGGGGAAAGTATATTCAAAAAGTCATTGAAATAGAAGATTGAATTTTCATAAGCTTTTGCATTATCGAGAAAGGGGGAGAGATTTGCGTGCGAACTAAGAGAATTAGAGGGATATGGCATTCGCTTCCTTTTATTTAGGAAAAATTTTAAAAAAAAATATAAAAATTCACTCACATCAAATTCTTTACATAACTAACCATTAGGGGTTGTTATAATATTTTTTAATATGTAAAGAACTAAAAGTAGTTCCTTATACATTATTTTAATATAAATATTTTAATTTTTTCTCTCTTGTTTCGTCTTTTTGTCTTTAATCGGATATTGTGAAAAAGGTGAAGGTAGGTATAGACCTTGTATTATATAAAGAAATAATATTTTAATAGTATAGAAAAATGTAAGAGAATGTATTGTAAAATATATTTTCATAGGGAATAAAAAAATGGTTTTATGCCCCAAACTTAAAGGAAAAATTAAAGAGAAATTGCTACTAGTGCTTTAAGAAGAGAGATGTGAAAGAAAAATAAAATGGAACGTCGAAGGAAATAATAAGTAAACCACCTGGGCTGTTTTCTTGATTTAATTTTTTCTTTTAATAAAACAAATGTTAGCTTAGTTCATAAGGGTCCCAGAAGGACAAACGTAGACGTTGTAGTAGCACTTCTTTATAGCATTCCCATCAAACTCTTTAAAATTTCTCTAAATTTAACTTTGAAAATGCTTCTTTTTTTTCTTAATTTAACTAGCCACCTTTAAAGCTACCAAATATCACACTGTTTAAATATTTCTTTACTTTTACTAAATATTATTATTTTTATTAAAAATGTAATTACTATGAAACTCACTCACTTTGATTTAATGTGAGAGATTTACCAAAATGCCACCCCAACAACCAAAATAATATTAAAAAATAAATAGCTTTTCCTTTTGGTGTCTTTATATTTAGAGAGAAGTTAAAGCAAATGTCAAATTTAACTTTGGATAAAGAGTTTGAGACATGATTTTTTTTATGAATTTTGTTAAAAATATATATTTTTTCTTTTTGTTTGTAGGTGTTCTTTGACCAGATTAACAACTTCGGCCCTCTGCTATGCGTCCATCTACCTTCCATCGTGTTGTGCTGTTCATCTCGTCTCTGGCCACTGTTGTTGCTTGCTGGTTGTTTGTTTGTGTTTTTTATTTTGAATATGAGGTTTTTTCTCTCTAGATCTGCCCTTATGAGTAAGGAGATATAATTAGGTGTGAGAGGTTTTTTCTCATGGCCTGGATAATTAGGTGTGAGTGGTTAACTCTCACGGCCGGTTTAAATAATTTTTGTTAAGAAATTTGGCTACCTATATATTAGATCTTGTATGCTTTGAGCAGATCTGCTCTTTAACTATATTTGTACATGGATTATCAGAAGGTTGAAGTCATAGATAACACCATTATAAGAATTTTTGTTTGTAGCTATTAGGACTTTGTAACCTAATAGCATGTCACTATGATTTTTGCAAAGTTTTATGCATTGTGCTATAAGAGTTTTATGCTCGTGATCTTTAAAAAAATGAAATCCTCATATTTCCGTTAAAAAAAAAAAAAAAAAGGAAAACTAAGAAGCAACCCATTATTAAAAAAAATAAAGACTAATTCAATAGTTGGTTGAAATTGTCATGTTAGTATTTTGAGATGATTGTGAAATAGAAATATAGTATTTAACATCATTCCTTAAGTAATTAATACTTATTAATTACAGTCAAAGAATTTTTTCCCTCTCTACTAGGGTATCTTCTCCTAGCAAAGAGTGCCATACAGAAGGAGGGGGAGAACCTTTGATCTCCACCTCCTCCCCTCATCCTTTACTGTCTCCCCTCCCACTCTTCACCTTATGAGTTAGACTATTTACCTGACGCTCCCTATCTCTTTGTGCGGTGTTTTGTCCCCTTCCTTTTCGCCTCTTTCCCCTCCTTCATTTCGTTTTAGTTTTAGCCCATTTCCTACGGCCCCTAAGCTCAACTCTGCCGAGTCATTTTCCGGTTCTAGCTTGGCTCTCCCTTCCCACTCTTCACCTTGTGAGTTAGACTATTTACCTGATGCTCCCTATCTCCTTGTGCGGTGTTTTTTCCCCTTCCTTTTCGCCTATTTCCCCTCCTTTGTCCCATTTTAGTTTTAACCCCTTTCCTACGGCCCCTGAGCTCAACTCCGCCAAGTCATTTTTCGGTTCTGGCTTGGCTCTTGGAACGGACTGGTCTAAGCCCGATCTACCATCCTCTGTCAGACCCACGTCGACTCGCGCTCTTCCCCTTGGCTCTCCCGCTCCGTCCCTGTCCATCTCTTCCTTGCATCGCTCTCCTACAACCTTGCTCTAAGGTTTTTTGGATTTTGTCTCTTCTCCTTGTATTTCTTTGTCCATTTTTTTTCCTTGTACGTTTTTAATTTTTCTATTTTCTCGGGGTTTTGTTCTTGTTTTTGTTGCTTGTAATATGGCTTTGTCCTCTCTCTTGATCTGCCCACTTGATGCTTTGTGGGGTATTTTCTTTTGGTCCAGACCCTTGGTTTGTGGATGTAAACAATATCATGGCTTTCAGGTCGAGGAGGATGAGTTTCACCATGAGGATTTTCTGCTCTCAAGGCTGAGAAATAAGAGCTACTTATGCATTGGATTAAGTCTGTCTAGAGCAGATCTGTTGTTAAAACTGAAGACTAGTCATGACTTAGCGGATGTGGATGTCATTGATAGGTCTTGATTGTTAGTTTGTAATGTATGTATCTTTAACGTCTGTAACCTCATAGTTTCAGCTATGATTTGCTTCAGAGCTTTTTGCTCTGTTTGTAAGAGCTTTTGCTCATGATCTTTCATCAATGAATGAGTATGGAATGTTTTCCCCTAAAGTAATTGATACTTATTTTTTATTTTGGGGGTCCATTTCTTTTGACATAAAATGGTTTCCAAAAAATAATTTCTACATTTTACGGTGTTTACTGCAATGTAAAATAGTGGTTAACAGAAAACATTTCCCTTTTGACTAAAAATTCTTTTTTAATTTTCGGAAAATAGTTTACGGTTTTGAAAACTATAAACCATTTTTCGACTTTGAACATCTCATTATCAAATTGACAGACCCTGCCAAGACCCGCCCAGGACCCTGTAACGCCCTCAAAATTAGACTTGGCTAATTCGGTAGAGTCATTGGTAATTAATCCATTCAAGCCAACTTGTGACTAAACATGAAATCACCATTCTATAATCATTAGAGTAAATGCAAATGAAGGTAAATAAATTTGAGAAAACATGATTCATTACTCTGGAAGTGGCAATGGCTGTTACTGCCTATTTGGTTAGGTTTTGCTTATGATTACAGGTTTGCCTTTAATGCTTAACAGCTACATGTTCTTACTTGATGATTATTAGTTTCTTAGATTTATTCACTTTCCTATGCATTTACTCTGATGATTATAGAAGGTTGATTTCTCGTTTAGTCACACGTTGGCTTAAATGGGTTAATTGCCAGTGACTCCACCGGATTAGCCGAGGCTAATTTTAGGAGCATTACATTATGGTATTAGAGCTCATGGTCTTGCTGACCGTAGCTATAAATCTAAGAATAAGTTATAGTATCTAGGTTTGATACTAAAGAACTGGAGCATAGAGTAGGGTTAGTTCCCTTGTTTGTGGGTGCAAGCTACTGTAATAGCCTTTTCATGATTGTTTGACTTGGGATGAACGGGATCATCTGTTCTACGTTATAGCCACTTGATCTTGCTTCATACGCAAATGCGCAATGGTTGTAGACGCCGACCAAATGTTCGTGAATGGCCAGCTGAGTTCGGACCGTATGCACTCGGATACCAACCTCACTCTAGTAAATGCAGGGTTTCAACTCAGACTAACCAAGACCCGAAGCCTTCACCTATCCTTAAGCCAGTTGAAGGAAAGGAGACATGCACAATAACTAAGTAGAAACCAGTCGTACCTAAGTATCGCAGTATCTCGAGGGTACGACATTTCCAACCTATCCTTGGGAGGTTGAACCCTCATCTTATTGATGAAAGGAAACGAGCAATGCATACTCATCTGACTCAGATTTTGGATGAATACGCCCAAATGGAACTCGAAGAGATTCGACTGCTGAAGGTAGGAGCACTACCGGAAGGATCCGACCGTCAAAGAGCTGCATTCCTCTCCAACATCAACAAGGACTACGAAGCACTGGTTAAGGATGAGGAAGACCTGTCTGAAGACTCGTCTGAGGAGTGTTAGGTTTTGGGGTAGTGATCCTTAGGTATTAGATAACTAGGTTTTCTCTCACACTTAGAAGTGGTAAGTTTTGTGTTTGGGCATCCGGGGCAAATTTTAAGGCAAAAATGAATTTTCACTGTACCTCGAATTTCAAAAATAAAATCATTGTGAAATGCCTAGTTTCTTCTCCATCTTTTTGCACTTTGAGGTTCCAAGGTTTTCAAAAAAAAAAAGGCGTTTTAGGGTTAAGTGGACGTACACACTTGTGACCAGACGTACGCCATTAACCCAGCGTTTTATAAAATGGCTGAACGTCCTCAAACTCTATTCATTTTCACTTTCTCCTATTTCCACACAAACCAAACACTTCCAAGGAGGTTTTCGGCCAAGTCTTTAAGGATTTGAAGGATTCCCAACCTCATTTTCAAAGANTAGACGCCGACCAAATGTTCGTGAATGGCCAGCTGAGTTCGGACCGTATGCACTCGGATACCAACCTCACTCTAGTAAATGCAGGGTTTCAACTCGGACTAACCAAGACCCGAAGCCTTCACCTATCCTTAAGCCAGTTGAAGGAAAGGAGACATGCACAATAACTAAGTAGAAACCAGTCGTACCTAAGTATCGCAGTATCTCGAGGGTACGACATTTCCAACCTATCCTTGGGAGGTTGAACCCTCATCTTATTGATGAAAGGAAACGAGCAATGCATACTCATCTGACTCAGATTTTGGATGAATACGCCCAAATGGAACTCGAAGAGATTCGACTGTTGAAGGTAGGAGCACTACCGGAAGGATCCGACCGTCAAAGAGCTGCATTCCTCTCCAACATCAACAAGGACTACGAAGCACTGGTTAAGGATGAGGAAGACCTGTCTGAAGACTCGTCTGAGGAGTGTTAGGTTTTGGGGTAGTGATCCTTAGGTATTAGATAACTAGGTTTTCTCTCACACTTAGAAGTGGTGAGTTTTGTGTTTGGGCATCCGGGGCAAATTTTAAGGCAAAAATGAATTTTCAATGTACCTCGAATTTCAAAAATAAAAGCATTGTGAAATGCCTAGTTTCTTCTCCATCTTTTGCACTTTGAGGTTCCAAGGTTTTCAAAAAAAAAAAAAAAAAAGCATTTTAGGGTTAAGTGGACATACACACTTGTGACTAGACGTACGCCATTAACCCAGCGTTTTATAAAATGGCTGAACGTCCTCAAACTCTATTCATTTTCACTTTCTCCTATTTCCACACAACCCAAACACTTCCAAGGAGGTTTTCGGCCAAGTTTTTAAGGATTTGAAGGATTCCCAACCTCATTTTCAAAGATTAAAGCAAGCTATGAAGATTTTCCCAAAGTTTTTCAATTTTTCACAATTTTAGGGTTTGGTTTTAAATCCTTGATTTTCTTTCATTTCTGCATATTAGCTGGCTTGGTTGTCAACTAGGATCATATTAGGGGGTATATGTGCATGCATTTGGTGCATTTTTCCTTTCGAAATTGTACCCATTTGAATTTAAGGGTTTTTGCCCTAAATCCGAAATCCTTAAAATTTCTTGATCCCTTCATGCAATTGATGCATAAAATGAGACCTAAACCCTTCCATGACAATCTAGGAGCAAAACCCATTCACTTTTTCACCAGAAATTGATCGAAATTTTTGGGTCAAAACCTTAGTTTTTGAAAATTTGGGGTTTCGGATTTTTGTTGATTTTGTGAATTCTTGGGGTCATTTGGACCACTTAAAGCCGAAAAATTGCAGTTTGAAACTTGGTCTATGATTTGAACTGTTCGGATTGGAATTTTCACCCAAGTCTAAAATTACCAAAATGCCCTTCACATCCAAAGGATAAGGTTTTCGCCCTAATTCGTCCTTGTAAAACAGAAATTCAAACCTGCTTGTTTATTTAGGGTATGAACCTTCTTCTCAAGGACTCGATTTGCTAACCCAATCCTTGAAACCTCGTTCAAGCTTTATAATTACCTAAATGCCCTTCTTTTCCTAGAAGGGGTATTTTTGGCTTTTGCCCAATAAGCCCCAAATATATTGCTTGGTACTTCATTGCTACCTAGATAATTAAATTCTTGAATGTCTTGATGCCCTAATTTAAATACCATTGGAATCGATTTTCTAAGATACCAAGCCTTTAATTCCTATACTGAATCACCCAATGAAATAACGCCCTTCGACCCGACCCTGATTTTTGACACTGATTGTGGGTCTGAAATGACCTAATCTTTCCAGCATCATTTAAGTCACCTATGTTTGGGACTCACTAGCACCCATCCCTATTCTTGTTTTATGTTTTCCTATAGACATTTTGGAATAGGACTGCCTGCATGGGTTTTTGAATGGGATAGGTTTTTGCATAGAATTGTGAGCCTAATGTTAATAAGGGTTTTCCATGTAGGACGATGGTACGTACACGAGCCAGTGAGACCGCTTCCTCTTCTGCACGTACGCGATGCCGTCAGGCCCGTGATCCGTTTTAGGATGCCTAGGGTATAAAGTCCGATCTAGAGGTGGTGATGGAGGATGTGAGGGCCGATGACACCACCGACAATGGGTTAGACTCTGAGGGGCCTGTTAAGAAGGCCAACACCGCCACTAACGAGGAGGATGAGCACCTCATTTTCGATCGAACGAAAGATAAGATTCGGCTCCGTTTCAACCTTTACTATAGTAAGCGCAGAGTTATCATCGAGAGAGGCGTAGAGGTGGCAGAGTTTGACGAGCGCCCCCTGAGGATGCGAGTAGTTTTGGAGGCCCAGGGTTGGACCGACATGGTGGAGGATCACCGCCCCGCGGTAGAGGAGATAGTTTGAGAGTTCTACACGAACCTCCATCAAAGACGTGGCAATTCCTTTCGATCTTGGATTAGGGGGAGAGCGATCGAGGTGACTCCCACAGTCATCAACACCATTACGGGAGCACCTCTTGTGCGTAACCCGGTTTACCTATGGCCAGTTGACCATCTCCCTGCCCGCGCCGCTTTATTGGAGTGCTTTGCTGAAGGGCGTCTTCACTAGATGGAGTTAAATGGGGAGAGCAGTTTCCAGATGAGCGACTTCAGTAATGAAGTTCGATGCATTGATCACATCTTGGTTAGTCGGATACTCCCTATGATCAACCATACAATTGTCACCCTAGAGAGAGCTCGCTGTCTCTATGCTCTGCTGACTGAGGCTCCTATTGACTTCGGCTCCCTAGTCACTTCTACGATGATGTCAGTCCATCTCACGGACAAGGGAGTTGCATTGCCATACAAGGCCTTAGTCACCAGGATTGCTGAACACGCGGAGGTGCCGATGGCAGGACTAAAGGAAACCAAGCCAGAGAGGGGGCCCATGGGAGCGCATTTTCTGAATGGACGCCAAGCCCACATGTGGGAGGTTGAGCTAGAGTAGAGGCCACGATGACCACCGAGGGCAGGTCGAGCTGATGGGGCATCCGCTAAGATAGAGAAGCGTTTGGATCGCTTTGAGGCTTCTCAGTGTGAGACACAGTAGCTCATTCGAGAGTTGCAGAGGGCACGGATCGACGACCGCGCTGTTTTGGATCAGTTGCGAAGCCATCTCATAGGATCTTTGGATGTCAGGGACTACGACATTCCTAGCTCCAGCTTTAGTCGAGCGATAGGGAGCCAACAAGAGGAAGCCTTGAGGCGAGAGGGACACCGGGGCGAGCGTCTGTAGAGCCAACTCCGAGGAGGCAATCCCGCTCTTAGTTGGTGTTGTTGTCGTTGATGTGCATGTTTATCTTTTTATGTTGTTGTTGATGTTTTTCTTTGTTTCGGTTAAGTCCACCACGGTGGTGGCAATTTTGGGTGTATTCTCCTACATTACAAGTCCACCATGGAGGTGGCAATTTTGATTGTACATATAACTGTTGTGCCTGTTTGACATGCCTAATGCTATCCTTATTTTCCTTAAGCTTTGAACTACAAAACTTTTATGATTTATCCTCTTTTCCAAGCTTTGTATTGCAAAACCTTTTTCGAAAACGAATGTTTCTCTTTAATTTTGAAAGCTCTTAAATTTTAAGGGAGAAATTTCTATAAGGAGGGGAGAGTGTAATATCCCGATAAAAAAAAACCTTTTTATTAATCAAAATCTTTTCCATAAGGGCAATCAACAAAGGTTTTCAATAAATTTGTTTTAACAATGCCCAAAAACCTTAGCGTTAACCTAATTACACCCTGATCCCTTAGAAAATAGAAGCCAAATACTGACCCTCTGAAGGTGGACGTACACTAGGTCAGGTGGATGTGCGCCCCTATCTCTAGTACGGACGTACTAGGGGGGACCACCAGATGTACACTCTGTAAATAGTACATCGGATGTATATGGGACCACATGGACGTACGCTACTTTTTGGAATACCTTTTGGGTAATACATGGACTTACGAGACACCCTTTGGACTATTGTGCATCAGACGTACGCTATGGTTGCCAGATGTCTATTATTCTATCAGGGACTTTGTGGCGATCTTTCCCTATAAATACCCCATCCCTCCTCTCATTTCACATGCCCATTCCCATCCTTTGGTGTGCCCCTAGGCTGCCAGAACCCTTTCTTTGCTTGTTGAGAGAGAAATTGAGTGAGTGAGCTTCAAAAAGAGAGTTTCCAAGGAGAGGAGATCATGTCCAGGCTTAGCTTTGGGGTAAGCTCTGTTCCCTTCATATTTAGCACTGTTTTGTTTCCTAGTTCTGCTTTGATAAGTTTTCCAAGTGTTTATTAAGCATTCTTTAAAGATGATGTTTTCAAAAGATTCTTTCAAAGTTCATTGTGTTTTGATTCCTTATGTTGCATGTGCTTATTTATTAGCTTAGAAGAGGTTTAGAGGTTTAGAAATAATGTAGAAACCAAGTGTTGTCCGAAAACCTAAAAGTGTGCTTAACCCACTGAGCGGACATACGCCATCGGGGCCGGACATACGGTCAGTAAGCAAAGCACCGGTTTTTAAGTTTTGCACGAGCACACTGTAGCTTAGCCATATTTCTAGGTTTCGTAAGGCTTAGAATAATGGTGTCTTGTATCTGTTATAACAAGATTTAGCTTGATCGGAGGATTCGCTTGAGTGTGTGAGGTAAGTATAACCTTACAACCCTTTTACTTAAAACGTAAGATATGTCAGTTGACTGACCAGGAGTATGATATGAGCATGCCTGTTTTCTGTAAATACTTGGTAATTGTACTGTTAATTAACTGTTAAGATGCATCGTATAACATAGTACGCCGGTACGTGTGGTATAAACAGCCATGAGCATATTATATAGACTTCATGTTATGATCAAATGTGTGTGTTATATGAGGGCTTTGGATCAGTTGGTTTTATGACCACAATGCAGCCATTCCCAATGGCCTGGTCACTATAGGACGAAATTCATTAGAGGTGTGGGCCACCGGAGGTTGGACTCGGTCGTGCCACTAGTGTTACGTATGGTATGTTGTGCAATGACTGGGACATCGGCATTATACTATAGGTCTCTCGGTACAGTGCCAACCTTGCTAAGAAGGGGTAATATCTCAGGTAGACCATATATTAGAGTTATGACTTATAATGCATTAGTTTTTTCTGCATTAAAATATTAGGTAGTTATCGCCGATAATACACCACAACCTTTTACGAAAACCTAACCGTACTAAAAAAGTGTATTAACGGAGGTAATGCCTCTTTTTATTCCTACTCAAAAGGTACGTTTACTTTCATTAATTGGGCTCATATCATACATATGTTGTAACGTTTACTTACTAAGACATTAGACTTACGCGGTTATTATTCTCTAGGTAATCTGATTCATTACGCTGGAAGTGGCAATGGCTGCTATTGCCTATCTGGTTAGGTTTTGCTTATGATTACAAGTTTGTCTTTAATGCTTAGCAGTTCCATATTCTTACTTGACAATTATTAGTTTCTTAGATTTATTCACCTCTCCATGCATTTACTTTGATGATTATAGAAGGGTGATTTCCCGTTTAGTCCAAAGTTAGCTTAAATTGGTTAATTACCAGTGACTCCACCGGATTAGCTAAGGCTAATTTTAGGGGTGTTACAGTGAAATATGAAGGTGGGGGTCGATATTTATAGGGAAAGATTACCACCAACTCCCTGACAGAGCAGCGGACATTCAGCCAACCCTAGCGTACGTCTAGTGCTATTGCACAGTGGTCCAAAGAGTGTCTCGTATATCCAGGTATTACCCAGATGGTATTTCAAAAAATAGCGTATGTCCGTGTGTACGTCCGCTGTATTATTTGCATAGCGTACGTCCGGTGGTCCCTCCACGTACGTCCGCACTAGAGATAGGGGCGTACGTTCGCCTGACGTAGCGTACGTCCACCTCCAGAGGGTTAGTGTTTGGCTTCTATTTTCTAATGGATCAAGGTGTGGTTAAGTTAGCACTAAGGGTTTTGGGCATTGTTAAAATAATTTTATTGAAAGCCTTTGTTGATCGCTTTTATGGAAAGGATTTCGAATAATAAATTTTTTTTTTTTTTTTTTTTTAATCGAGGTATTACAGACCCGCTGGGGACTTGAATTGGACTAGCCCAAGAGCCACTCGAGCCCCGCAAGGACCATCCCGAGACTTGATCGAATGTCAACGCGACCCGCCTGGACTTTCCCACAACCTGCTTGGGACTTGACCAAGACCAGCTCGGGACTTGCCTAGGACCGCCGAGACCTGCTTGGGACTTGAACGAGACTTGCCTGGGACCCACTCAGGACTTGACTGAGACCTTACCGGACCCACCCGGGACCTCTTTGGGATGCGACCAGACTTGTTTGGGACTTGACTGAGACCCCGTCGAGAATTGACCAAGAACCACCCAGACTTGCTCAAGACCTGCCTGGGACTTGACTAAGACCAACTGGACCTGTCGGGACCTGCTCGAGACTTGATTGAGACCTGCTCGGGACTTACCTGGGACTAATCGAAAATATTTTCGATGGAAAACATTTTCCTTGAAAATGATTTCATAGAGAATATTTTTCAGTATTTGGCATGTATGAAAAATCNTTCGCCTGACGTAGCGTACGTCCACCTCCAGAGGGTTAGTGTTTGGCTTCTATTTTCTAATGGATCAAGGTGTGGTTAAGTTAGCACTAAGGGTTTTGGGCATTGTTAAAATAATTTTATTGAAAGCCTTTGTTGATCGCTTTTATGGAAAGGATTTCGAATAATAATTTTTTTTTTTTTTTTTTTTAATCGAGGTATTACAAACCCGCTGGGGACTTGAATTAGACTAGCCCAAGAGCCACTCGAGCCCCGCAAGGACCATCCCAAGACTTGATCGAATGTCAACGCGACCCGCCTGGACTTTCCCACAACCTGCTTGGGACTTGACCAAGACCAGCTCGGGACTTGCCTAGGACCCCGTCGAGACCTACTCGGGACTTGAACGAGACTTGCCTGGGACCCACTCAGGACTTGACTGAGACCTTACCGGACCCACCCGGGACCTCTTTGGGATGCGACCAGACTTGTTTGGGACTTGACTGAGACCTCGTCGAGAATTGACCAAGAACCGCCCAGACTTGCTCAAGACCTGCCTGGGACTTGACTAAGACCAACTGGACCTGTCGGGACCTGCTCGAGACTTGATTGAGACCTGCTCGGGACTTACCCGGGACTAATCGAAAATATTTTCGGTGGAAAACATTTTCCTTGAAAATGATTTCATAGAGAATATTTTTCAGTATTTGGCATGTATGGAAAATCAGGCGGGTCCTCGATGTTGGAAAATGTTTTTAGCAGAAAACATTTTCCTAAGAACATTTTTCAGTATTTGGTGTGTACGCAAAATCATATTAAACACAAAATTATGAAAATGCCTTGTTAGGTCTTGGGTGGGTCCTGCCAAGGTCTTAACTGATCTTGATAAGGTCTAGGCGGGTCACGAGTGAGTCTAGTGGGGTCCTTGTGAGACTCGTTTTGGACACCTCTAAGATTTTGCCGGGATATTTTCATAATTTAGAGTTTAATATAATTTAATAAAGAAATATTTTTTTTTTATTTTTCATACACGTGGTAAACGGCGTAAAATGATTTTGACAGAAAATATTTTTAGGGAAAATAATTTCTCTGAATATATTTTCCGATAAAAACCATTCAATGTCGAAAAAAATGAGCCTGAACAAAGTATATTAGAATTGTCATGCATCATTTGAATTTGAAGGGCATATTAGAAGGGAAGCTAATGATGTTTGAGAACCAAAATAATAGGAGTAAAGCTTTCGGCAAACACGGGTCATCCCCGTGTCTGCCAAAAATGCATATTTAAAAAAAAAAAAAAATTACAATACTCTCTTTTTTCTCCGTAACTGCTCAAACCTTTGTCTCCTCTTCTCCCACGATTTTGAGGCATTATGTGGATTTCTCACAATGGCAAGACATTATGTGTTTCTTCAACAATGGCATAATTATAGTATAAAACCAATATAGCATTTTGAGGCATTAGAACCAAATTTAGGATGATCGAATCCTTTTAGGGTGATATCATCCCTAAAGGGTTAATTTTCCGTCCCTAGGTTTTAGTTTTGAATCTAGAAACGAGTCTTGAGGCATTAACACCAAATTTAGGATGACCGAATCCCTTTAAGGTGATATTATCCCTAAAGGGTTAACCTTTCACCCTTAATTTTAGTTTTAAATCTAAAAATGAGTTTTGAGGCATTGAAATCCAAATATTAGCTCATAAAAATTTAACTAATATTACTCAAATATCTCAAAATACAACTCAAAAATCTTCCTATTTCTCATGAAAATTTTATCAAACATATAAAATGCAAAAATATAAACATAAACACCAATAAAGAAAAAATAAAATAAAAAGAAAGAAAGAAAGAAAGAAGAAAAGAAAATGGCCAACGCAGCGGCACTCAAATAATAGACCTCATATTCATAGGAATAATATATTTTCCAAAAGCTCTGTTCTCTCTCCATAGAACGAAAAAACTGCTCACTTGTGCTAGAGGAGGAGGGGTTTCCTTCCCTCCTCCTCCTCTTTTTGTTTCCTTTTATGCTTTCAGTTTTATTCTTTCTTTTTGTTGGTTTTCTCTCTTCTAGAGGGAACTTCGATCTGTCTAGGGCTTGCTCTAGATCAACCTGGACCCCCAAATATCAACAGCTGCATCCTCCCCTCTCACCTGGCATTTTCACAGTCGTGGATAGTCCCCTCAGTTCCACCACCGGAAGGATCTATGGAGTTATCAAGATCGATGGTTTAAAACCTTGATCTACTCTTCTCCATCAGTTTTCAGCCGAATCGCGCCCCTCCTCCAGCATCACCGGCGATCCAGCTTTTCGATGACCTACTCTGCTCTCCTTTCCGGCCTCCACTTGCCAACGTGTGGATCACACGCTTCTGCGTGTGGATCTCACTTGCCGGTGAGTGGGACCCACGCGCTGCTCAGATCGCCTCCGACGACCTCCTCCTTTGCAGCTGTTGTTGTTTGAGTCCTCTCTGTTATGTCATGTAACTGTCTTTATGGCCAGTGATCTCCCTTCAACAGTTCTGTTAAAGTTCTCAGTAGCTCTTCCTTTGTAACAACCTCATCACTGTTCTTGTTGCCTTCATAGGAATAAACTCTTTGAGTTTGTATGCCTAAACCGCAGTGGACTCTTCATTGAGTTTCATTGCAATCAAAATCGTGTGGCGCGGCCCTGGGAAAGGCTCGGCGGACCATGTTTGGTCTTAGCCATTGCTTGCTGTTTGGTTCTTTTGAACCAGATCCAGATTTTGCCATCTATGTTGCTCTTTTTGGTCCTGTTGTTGGGGTTTGTTGGCTGTCTCACGGCTTGTAATATTTCTATTTCTTGTATCTTGTAGGCTGTTCTCAGCTAGTGTTTTATAAAAAATAATAGACCTCATATGATGGAAGGAGTTAAGATTGAACATTGAAATTTGGAGGTATGTTTTTGTCAAAAAGATATTCGTTTGAGAGATATGTCGCTTTCCTTGACTGTTAGACTTGAGAGTTGAGACAATTATGCATATTTTATTTGAGAAATGCTACAACGTCTGTAGTTGTCATTCTAGGATCTGTGGTAACAGTTTTTTTTTGTTTTTTGTTTTTTTCATTTCTTATCCTCAAAAAATGCATCTCTCTTCTCAATTCTCACGCAGATCTCTCTTTCTTCCTCCATAATCTCTTCGTCCATGTCGCTTTTGTTACCCATTGAATGAATTATATCATTACGTACGCGTAAGTAACAAAAGCATATGCAGACAATTTATTAATTTAATGTAAGCTAATTAATTTAATTTGCATTATTCATGTACACTCGCCCTTTTTGAGACAGGTTTCAATGATTTGCGAATTCACCTCCGGTACAAAATTAACAACTTGAAGTTAAATAATGTGATCTATTTAATTAAATTAATTCAATTAAAATTAACTTTTATAATTTTATGGTTATGACATAACTTGAATCGACACACGAACGTCAAATACTATTCTTTAGTTCCATTTTGAAATACTTTGAAATTTTCACTCTATAATCCATGTTCATGCAAAAAATCCTGGACTAAGTCTAAATGTCTACTATGCCATAAAATAAAATAAAATAAAAATTGAAAGAAAAAAAATAATAACAGCCACACACGAAAGGAGGAGGAGGAGGAGAAAAGAGATTGTCTTCTTAAAAAACAAAAAAAAAGTTTCACTTTCGCTTCCCTTCGTAATAGCCAATAGGAGCACAAGAACCAAGTACTTCTTGAGAGCATCTTCATGGGTCCTTTCAAGTTTACTTTTTGGGGTAATTATATATATATTTTTTATTAATTACAATGCATTATTACTTTATCCTTACACTACAATTTTTTTTTTTTTTTTTATTGACTTTTTTTGATAGATATTTTCTAACATGTTTGGCAGGTGAGAAACGTTGTGGTCGGAAAATAAAATTTTCTTACATGTTAGTAGGTGAAAAGTCAAAATTTTCTAACATTTCAAAATTGCATGTCAGAAAATTCTAATGTAACAAAATGCAACGTCAAACTTCTTCTTTTTTTAATGTGTGAAAAATGCTACGTCAAAAAACTTTTTTACATGTGAAAAAATATGTCAGAAAATTTTTTGACGTTGCATTTTTGAAACATCAAAAAGTTGGTTTTTTTTTTTCCTCTTCTCAGCAAATATTTTGTTATTTTGCTTTCTCATCTCTCGATTTTCGATTTTAATTTTCTCCTTTATTTTGTTCTCTCTTCTCAGCAGTTTAGTTGTTGTTGTTGTTTTTTTTTTTTTTGCTTCTAGCTCTTCTCCTTTAATTTCCTGGGTGAAGAAGAAATAAAAGAATTAGAGGGAGATTGAGAGAAGTGGGGAGAGGAGAGGGAGAGAAGAAGAAAAAAGAAAAAAATAAAATAAAAGAAGAGGGAGCTGGGCGTGCAGATAGGAGAGGGAGAGAGAAGAAGAGAAGAAGAAGAAAAAAGAAAAAATTAAAAGAAGAGGGAGCTGGCATGGGCGTGCAGATAGAAGAGGGGGGATAGAGAGAGAGAAGAAGAGAAGAAGAAGAAAGAGGAAGAAAAAATTAAAAAAATAAAAAATAAAATAAAAGAAGAGGGAGCTGGGCGTGCAGATAGGAGAGGGAGAGAGAGAAGAAGAAGAAAAAAGAAAAAAAATACGGGAAAAATACTATTTAGTCTCATCAACTATCAAAAGTTGTTAAATGATATTTTCAACTACCAAACAGTTATGTTTTAGCCCCATCCGTTAGTTGTTGTCGTGAAAGTGGATGAAAAATCCAAATTACGTCGTTTTGATAAGTCTAAGTTTCGAAAATACCTTCCCAGCGAGAAAAAAAAAAAAATTTTAAGCTTTTACCAAGACGGCGCCGTTTTGGTAAGAGGGGAAACCCTAATCTTAGCCAAAACGGCGCCGTTTTGATAAGACCTTTAAATTTTTAAATCTATAAAAAAATAAAAAAAAAAGTGTGAAAGAGGAAAGGGGTGGCTAGCCACCCCTT
>VIBQ01000024.1:283920-360487 GCA_006937295.1 Carpinus fangiana | reverse complement strand
TTTTTTTTTTTTTTTTTTTTTTTAAGATTTGAAAATTTAAAGGTCTTATCAAAACGGCGCCGTTTTGGCTAAGATTAGGGTTTCCCCTCTTACCAAAACAGTGCCGTTTTTGTAAGAGCTTAAAAATTTTTTTTTTCCTCGCTGGGAGGGTATTTTCGTAATTTGGACTTATCAAACGACGTAGTTTGGATGTTTTCATCCACTTTCACGGCAACAACTAACGGAGGGAGTTAAAACATAACTGTTTGGTAGTTGGGGGGGTCATTTAACAACTTTTGATAGTTAAGGGGACTAAATAAGTAAATCGTTGATAATTGAGGGGACTAAATAGTATTTTTTTCAAAAAATAAAATAAAAGAAGAGGGAGCTGGCATGCATGGGCGTGCAGATAGGAGAGAGGGGATCGAGGGAGAGAAGACCAGAAGAAGAAGAAGAAAGAGGAAAAAAATTAACAGATATCTTCAGCCAGCCAGCAATTTATGGCCAATTGGCCGTAACTCAGATATCTTTGGCACGTCAGTAATTACAATTTTCCAACCTTATTTTCTCCCGCTAGATAAAATTTTTTCCCGCACTTTTTTTTTTTTATTTACCAACGTTTTAAACGTTAGAATTTTCTAACGTGCTAAACTAACTTGTCAGAAAATTCAGACGTATTAATTCGGCCATTCAGAAAATTTGTATTAATATATATATATTTTTAAAATAAAATAATCTAATTAATTAATTAATATATATAAAAACCCAACCATATATATATATATGCATGTACAGGAGGAATAAATAGCAAGAAAACTCTAAAAAATAAATTTGAATTTATTTATTTATTTATTTTTTGGATATTATATATATTATGTATTTTTTATTTGAGAATCTATCATTTCTAGCATCAATTTAGGATTATCATAACAGTTAGCGCAAATGATCAGTACAAATATATATTTGAATGTAATTTTTTTCTTCACTTTATTAATAAAAACTATATATAAAAACAACCTTCAACTGTTGAATTGACTTAAATTATTAAAAGCATATTTATGAGGCAATTAATCGACACGAATTATGAATAAATTCTTCCTATAGCTAGCATGATTTTGTTATATATATATATATGTGAGATGGCCATTTAAATTTGCGGTGAAGATAAATGTCCCGTGGCCATTTAAATATGTAATATGAAAATAATGTAGTAATGA
Source organism: Carpinus fangiana (assembly GCA_006937295.1). Classification (NCBI taxonomy): domain Eukaryota; kingdom Viridiplantae; phylum Streptophyta; class Magnoliopsida; order Fagales; family Betulaceae; genus Carpinus; species Carpinus fangiana. The sequence goes on along the minus strand of VIBQ01000024.1, from coordinate 359,291 downwards.
AAATAAATTAACAGAAAGCAATATAATTAGTTGTGGAGGCGGTATTGCAGTATATAAAATGCAGTAATGAAGAAAGCAGTACAACCATCCAATCTGATGGTATGCAGTAATATAAAACGATACAGAAAAATAATGTAAAGAAAGTAATTACTGAAAATAAACTTGGATAAATTGAAGATATTATTGAAGTCTTAGAAGCACACTTACAAAAGTAGAAGAAAATGAATTAAGGAACTAAGAAATAAAGTAGGAAGTTGGTTACAAAGTTGGAAGCAAAGGAAGCAAGGTTGGCTTAAGGATTTAAAGGTATGAAAGCTTGTGCTTTATAATGGTAGGGGAGTCCTCCATTTATAGAAGTTCTCCAAATACATTTAGAGAATAAAAGTACAAGCATGCGGGTGAACAGTAAAATTCTTCATTCTTTGCAGCATTGTAACCCATTTCATATTTAGCTTTTTTAGCATTTTTTAGTTGTTGTCGAATTAGTTTTTGATCAATACACATTTTAATTCTAAGTTTTTTAACAGTAGAAAACAGACCACCATAAGTAAGATTTTTATAATCAATTAAACCAGTGTCAGTATTAATCAATTCGTCTTTAACTTTGTAAGCAAATAATGAAGGTAATCCATTAAAGAAATTTTTCTTTAATAAAGTTTTCGACTATCAAATATAATCATAATACAAGAAAGAAAAATATCTTGATACTATTTGTAATTAGACATATTAAGACAACGAAAATTATTTAAATAATAAAAAATTTGAAAAATAATATTAAAAGGAATATCAATAAATATTTAATATAAAGAAAAATAATGCTAAAAAGGCTAAATGATACAGAAAAATAATACATATTAAAATAATAATATAATTTATTAAAAAATAGGGCGCGAGGGACTCACGCCTTTGGATGAATATCACGGTCGTTAAATTTGAATAAGGGAGATCACATGCAGCATTGAATTAAGTGAGCGCGCGGCTCGAGGGGCTGTCCTGACGAAATTGAAAGAAAATAGAAAAAAAAAGAAGAAAGAGGAGTCCCAGGGAACGCTAGCTGCAGGGAATTGAAAGAAAAATAAAAAAAAATCATAAGCATGAACAGGGGTATGGCGCTCTGTAGGGGAACGATGGATGCGCGGCTCGAGGGGGTCTTTTCTGACGCGCCACATGCCGCACGTCAGAAAATTTCTGACACGTCATCTGTAACATGTCAAAAAAATTTTGACCTGTCATATTCTGAAGTTTAAAATTTTTGACGTATTATTTTGACATATTAAAATTTGTTGATATGTCAATTTAGTATGTTAAAATTTTTTGACATGTCGGTTTGTAACGTCAAGATTTTTTGATATAGCAATTTTATAATGTTAGAAAATTTTTAACGTGACAGTTTTATCATGTCAAAAATTATGTTTTTTTTATAATACTATAAATTAATACCTACTCTCAAGAGGTTATTATTTTATGTTCAAAACCCCAATTCTATCCATCAAAAGCCCTTTTTATTAGTTAAAAACGTTAAACGGTCAAAATCAAAAAAGTTGTTCACGCGTGGAAGTCGGATATCCCTAATATTTCAGTGCCACCAATTAGAGTTGACCGTACCCATGTGAGCTGCGTCTCCTTTGCCATTTTCCATTCTCTCGTTGAAGTGGCCATTATGTAGAGCTGACCCCACACTCATCTGTGAAGTGCGTCTCCTTTGCTATTTTCCACTTTTTCCCAATTCTCCTCAGGCCATGGCTGCCAGTGCGTCCGCCGCTTCATCTTGTCTCTCCCATCCAAGGTGGACCTATGACGCATTCTTGAGTTTTAGAGGTGAAGATACGCGCAAGAACTTCACCGACCACCTCTATGTTGCTCTAAGAGATGCTGGAATCAACACCTTCAGAGATGACAACGAGCTTCGAAGAGGAGAAGATATTACATCCGAACTGTTGTTAGCAATACAAAGGTCCAAAATCTCTATCATCGTCTTCTCCAGAAACTACGCGGCCTCTAGGTGGTGCTTGGAGGAACTGGTGAAGATCATGGAGTGCCGCAGAACAATAAGACAGCTGGTTCTACCTATCTTTTATGATGTTGAACCGTCGGATGTGCGCAACCAAACGGGTTGTTTTGCTCAAGCATTTTTGAAACATGAAGAACGTTACTTGTTGGACATAGACAAGGTACTGAGGTGGAGGAAAGCTTTGTTTGAGGCTGCTAATTTGTCTGGGTGGGATCTAAGAAACACTGTAGATGGGTAAGTATGTTCTAGCCAATCATTTCTAGATCTTTAACTTTACTGATATAGATTTCAAATTTGATGGACAAACATAATGATTATAGTAGGATGGAGCCGTATTCCTTGCTATGTGTTAGAAGTCAATGAGCAATCTTATTGGCTTCAGTAAGGAATAAGTCTAAATGTGATCAGAGTTTTTGTTCAACTTTTTCCTGAAAAAATCGTAATAAAAACTAATCAAAGGTTTGCTTTTAATAATAGATAGGTGCAGATAATCTCAAGTAAGTTAAAGTTAACACACTTAAATTCGATAAATGTAAATTTTTTATTTTTATTTTTTAATTTTATTATTAATGAAAATTTTCGTAGAACCAAAACAACAATTACAACCACACTTCTAGTAAATACTAGAACACAAAACAAACACTCTGAATCAACCAACATTCCTCCACAATACAATTCAATGCAATACATCCAAATCAATCCCCCCAACTAGCTATTACAAAGCTTTACATTTAAATCAGAAATCCAAGACTTATTCTTCCATTTAATCTCTATTTAACATCCCAAACCACACTTTTTATAATATCTTCTTCAGATCACGCAATATTTTCATGCCTAGTAGCATTTCTTTGCATCCACAACTTATAGACGTATCTCCTAAACAAAGTTTACAAAGACCAGCCAAAAGACCTTTTTTCCTCAAATTCTGTATACTATACTTCACAACATCACCCCAACCAAGAGGGGGATCAGAATTCAGATTTTTCAGCATCAAGGTTTTCCAAATTCTGGAGCTAAACCCACAACCAAAATACAGTGATCAATACCCTCAATACATCCCCTACATAAGGCACATAAAACATCGGAGAAACTTCATTGAAGACCCTTAAACTTCTACCTGTTTTGAAATACCCCCCATAAACTTTAAAAACTCTTAATTTAGTCTCCTGAAGTTTCAATTGCTCTCAATTTAGACCCCTCCGTCATATTTTAAACATTACATAACATTTATACTCCCTCCCCCCTCTTGTGCGGACATTGAAAAAAAAAAAAAAAATTTATACTCCTGCATTTTGTATAAAATTCTAACTTCTAAAATGTTTTTTTATTTTTTAAAAAATAAAAAATAGGGATATTTTGTTCTTTTTTAGTATTTTTACCTGCTAAAATTGATAGAGGGGTCTAAATTGAGAGCAATTGAAAGTTCAGGGGACTAAATTGAGAGTTTTTCAAGTTTAAGGAGATATTTCAAAACGGGTGAAAGTTTGAGGGTCTTCAGTGAAGTTTCCCCTTAAACATCCTAGAAATTAAAACCCTAATTTAACAATTTCTCACCAGTTATAAGTCCATTACGAAACACCAACCAGAGAATAAAAGAGTGTTTGGAAATAGCAAAGTCATACCATATTAATCTCCACCACTCAACTTTGGTCTTCTTATTCCGGATTTCTTCCCATGTTGCACGTTGTTGCTTTTTGATAATCTTTTAGGTAAAATAAAAACACTTGTCCAATACATTTGAAGACTGTAAAGAACAGAGGAAATCAATTGCAATCTCCCAGCAAAAGTAATTTGATGCTTAGAAAGCCATGAATCAATTCTACCAGAATTTTTTTGAATAAGAATATTACAATCCCCAGCCGAGAGCTTCTTTGAGCTAAGAGGAATCCCAAGATATCTAACCGGATGTACTCCCTCCCCCATTTGATAAATGTAATTATCTCGGAAAGAATTTCATATTTCATACTTCAGTATAGTCATATATACTTCCCTCTTTTTTTTTTTGTCATTTGATCATTTGGTCCAATATACATAACACGAGATATACCTTTCTCTTTAGAAGTCTCAAGGTTTAGTTGGGATTTGATGTCCAGATTTTTGTATGAAAAAAGGGAAATTTTAGCAGCTAATTAAGTGTATACTCACAAATGTTTACATAGATTTGTGTATGCAACACAATTTTATGGTATTGAAAGTATAATTTCTTCAAATTTGGCCCAAGTAGTATTTTAATTACTTGTGTGTCACGGATACTGGCCAAAATATGCTGAGGTTATCTGCCATCTTGAAATATTTACTATTTTCAAATGGTTACTTTGTATGATTTGACTCTACCTAATTTTCAAAATAATTTGCAGGCATGAAGCCAAATTTATTGGGAAAATTGTTGAAACAGTTTTAAGGGAAGTCAACAGCACGTACTTATATGTCACACTCTATCCAATTGGAATAGATTCTCGCGTGCAAGCCATCACTTCCTTGTTAAGGGTTGGAGCCGATGATGTCCGCATGGTAGGAATTTGGGGAATGGGCGGAATAGGGAAAACAACCATTTCTAAGGCCATATATAACCAAATGTTTCATAGTTTTGAAGGTAAAAGTTTTCTTGCAAATATTAGGGAAACTTTTAAGCAACCTGATGGTCAGGTTCGATTACAGGAGCAACTTCTTTATGATATATTGAAGATAGGCAAGATAAAGGTGAATAATGTTGATAGAGGAATTACTATGATACAAGAAAGACTTCGAGGTAGAAGAGTACTTGTTATACTTGATGATGTAGATCAGTTGGAGCAACTCAATGCCATAGCTAGAAGTCGTGATTGGTTCGGGCTTGGAAGTAGAATTATTATCACAACTAGAGATGAGCAATTGCTAAAGGCACTTGAAGTGGACGAAGTATATATAGCCGAAGAAATGTGTGAAAATGAATCTCTGGAACTCTTTAGTTGGCATGCCTTTAGGAATAGTTATCCCACTGAAGATTTTATGGACTTGTCAAGAAGTGTTGTTGCTTATTCTGGAGGATTACCTCTAGCTCTTGAAGTCTTGGGTTCTTTTCTATTCTCTAGGAGTATGCAGGAATGGAAAAGTGCATTGGAGAAATTGAAAAGGATCCCTAATGATCAAATTCAAACAAAACTTAGAATAAGCTTTGATGGATTAAGTGATAGTACTCAAAAGGATATATTCCTTGATATATCATGTTTTTTTATAGGAATGGACAAAAACTATGTGATACAAATATTGGATGCCTGTAATTTTTTTGCAGAGATTGGAACTAGTGTTCTCATTCAACGCTGTCTTCTTTCAATTGATGAGAGAAACAAGCTCATAATGCATGATTTGCTCCGAGACATGGGAAGAGAAATTGTTCGTGAAGAATGCCCCAAAATGCCAGGAAAGCGTAGTAGATTATGGTTGCATGAGGATGCACTTGATGTATTGACAAAGCATGAGGTAAAAACTCCCACTGTAACAAAAATAAAAAATAAAAATTAAAGGATGATTTATATTTTACCCTAAATTATTAACCTATTTAAATCACCTCTGAAATTTAAATTATTGCAATTCATCCCTTAAGTTGAAGTTTCTGTCTTGATTGGCTCCTTTAGTTAAATCCACCAATAAATTTGGATGGAAAGTAGAGAATGTGCCATGCACTTGCATCTAGACCCTTCGAAATGACAAATTTGCCCCTAAGCCTAGTGTGCAAAACTACATCATTACCCTACTAGTGTTTACAATCTATTGTCATAGATATAGGCCCTCTTAATCCAAAAGGTAAGAACACCACTCCTCATGTCCTCCTATCACTCATTGTCATTATTTATGTTCGTTTCGGAAGTTTTGTTTACGTTATGGTGGGTTGTGTGAGGCAGATTGGAGGTGGGGGAACAATGTGTTTTCTTTTTCTTTGTTTATACCAAAGAAACGGTACGTTCTGGGTAGTGTTGTAAAGAAATGATTGGTTTTGATTCCAATATCTCATTTCAAGGGAGAAATAATCAACACTACAACATATTTATATTTCCTTTTAAGGAAACTATACTTATTTGTGTCGAACTTATATTGATTTGCAAACACCTCCTCTTAAACTGACTATTATACCCGGCATAAGATATGTGAAAAAAAGAACATTAAAAAAAATTTAATTCACCACAGCTTGACTGTGGAGGAGGCCATGGTCAGACATCCACATCCTCCCCTAGCCATGGAGATGCACGACCTAACTGTGAGTCTTCCTAGACCAAGAGCTAGGTTGTCATCGTGGGTCTTGGCCATGGAGACCCAAAACCAGTTTATGGGTCCTTGGCCCTAGTGACCCACGGCCAAGCCATGAATCTCCATGGCAAGGGGAGGCTATGGTAGATTATTATTATTATTATTTATGTAAGGGGCTTAATTGTATTTTTACACATCTAATGCGGGGTATATTCGCAAGAAAATGTCAAATTGGTCATGCGAAGATTTTTTTTCGTCCAATTTAACAAAATAATATTAACAGGGAGGGTAACCTGTAAGTGTTCCGCAATTTGAGGGGGTTGATTGTTACATTTTAAAGTTTGAAAGGTATTTGCAAATCGAGTGTTAGTTCAAGGGAATATGTGTGGTTTTCCCTTTCCTTTTTTTATAAGTACTTTAAAAAACACTCAACTTTAATATAACTGCTTTAAAATTGCATCACACAAATATTTTTCTTATCAGGGACCAGAAGCAGTTGAAGGACTTACTTTAAACTTTCCAAGATTAAGTGAGGTGACTTTCAATACAAGAACATTTATAAAGATGGAGAGATTGAGATTACTCCGCCTTGATCATGTACACCTTACCGGAGATTATGAACATCTTTCTAAAGATTTAAGGTGGCTCCGTTGGCACGGATTCTCTCTAAAGTTTTTTCCCAACAACTTTTACTCAAGAAACCTAGTTGCTATTGACTTGCGATATAGCAATCTCACACAAATTTGGAAAAGTTCCAAGGTATATTATACTCATAACCATTAAACCATAAGTTTTGACATTTTGGTGCTAATATTTTGTTTCTTTCTTTTCTCTTTTGTTCAGCAACTGTTCGAGAATTTGAAATTCCTAAATCTTAGTCATTCCCATTACTTGGCTCAGACCCCTAACTTTGCAAGACTCCCTAATCTTGAGAAACTAATACTCAAAGATTGTACAAGTTTGTTTGAGGTTCACCAATCTATTGGAGATCTTAATGATCTTGTTTTGGTTAATTTGAAAGATTGTAGAAGTCTTCAAAGTCTGCCAAAGAGTTTCTATAGGTTGAAGTCTCTTCAAACTCTCATTCTTTCTGGTTGTTCTAAAATTGACAATTTGGCTGAGGAGTTGGGGGAGATGGAATCCTTGACAACTTTTCTTGCAGATGACACCGCTATAAGACAAGTGCCCTGTACCATAGTACAACTGAGGAACCTCAAATACTTATCGTTGCGTGGGTGTAAAGGATCACCATCTAAGTCACTCTCTTCACTCTTTCGGTCTTGGATATTCCCGAGGAAAAGTCCCAAGTCAGTCCATCTGTTGCCTGCTTCACTACAAGGCTTGAACTCACTAAGAGATTTAAATCTTAGTCATTGCAATTTATCAGATGATGCAATTCCTAAAGATATTGGGAGTTTATGTTCCCTTCGATCTTTAGATCTTCAAAACAATCATTTTCATAGCTTGCCATCGAGCCTTGGTGGTCTTCCGAAGCTTGAAATTATCACTTTGGATAATTGCACAAAGCTTCAATCAATTCCAGATTTACCACCAAGTTTGAATGTGATGCATGCCTCAGACTGCATGGCGTTGGAAAGATTGCCAAATCTATCAAATTTCTTACATATGGAAGCTTTGTACCTCAGTAATTGCAATAAATTAGCAGAGATTCCTGGCTTGGATAAGTTGTTGAATTCCATTAACGAGATTCAAATGGTAGGGTGCAGCAATTTAACAAATAATTTTAAACAAAGCATCCTACAGGTTCAATCTCCCTTTCTCTCTCTCTCTCTCTCTCTACGTATTTTTTATAGTACTGCATTATATACATAATGCTTTTGGTGGTTATAGGGATGGAGTCTGAGTGGATTTGGTAGCATGTATGGCATTTTTCTCCCTGGCAATGATATACCTGATTGGTTTACGTATAAGGATGAGGGACGCTCTGTATGTTTTAAAATGCCTCGCAACATTGATCGTAATATGGAAGGGTTCACTGTATGCATTGTTTATTCATGTGACAATTGCAAGATAAGGTATGCTGAAGATCTTCCTATCATTTCCGTACTCAATAAAACCAAGAGTACCATTGATCAAAATGAAAGGCCATTTAACATTACTCTAGAAATGTCGGATGAAGATCACATTTGGATATTCAATTTTAATGAAGATGAGGTTAATTTGGAGGCTGGTGACGAAGTAGAGGTTATCGCAGACTTTGGGCCAGAAATCGATGTTAAGAAGATAGGGGTTTGCCTAGTATATGACAAGGATATTGATGGAAAAGTGATTCATTGTGCCTCTACATCGAATAAGGATGCCATTGTTGTTATTGATGATGGAGATGCGTCCATAGATCAGGTTGCAATCGAATCTAAAAGACGCCTTGGTGATGATGAAGCAAATTTGAGCCATGGTTGCTTTGACGACGATCGAGCAGCTAAGAGATTGAGGTGTGAACATAATCCTGATGATAAAGCAGAATCAAACCATGGTTGATTTGACGACGATTGAGAGCCTAAAAGATTGAGGTTTGAAGAAGGAAAGCTCATATCACAATGAGCAAGTGCATTTCATGGTTCTTTCTCATTTGAACCCTTTTGATTTTTTCGCTAATTATTTGAATTATGAATCTGGGTTTCTCGAGATTTGATTTGTATTCAAAGATATCAGTATCGATTCTCATCTTTCTTTTCATTTTTTTACATTGATTCTGAAGGTGTTTCAAAGAGTTCTTGAGGCTTCGGTGGAGTACTTACAATCTTTGATTTGTTTTTCTGTCCTTTTAGGTGACTACTTTTGGCATTTGTTCAGATATCTCTATTAATTCATGCCTTAGTTTGCATATTTTTGTTATTGTTTTGACCTTTTTTCGTTTTCGTGTCTGTATGTTTTGCAGTAGTTATGTTAGTTATCGAAATATCATATCAATTTAGTGATAATGGAGGAGAAATTATGCATGTGAAGCATCTTCTTGATAATAACCTGCCTTTTTGTTTCAAAAAATTTATAGGAAAAGAAACTCCTTTTTGCGGGCAATGAGGAATTTTGGTATCATGTTGGTGCAGTGGTGCCATTTAACCATATTTAAAGGGCAGCTTTAAATGTGAAAGAAAGTCGGTAACTTTATATCTAAAATGAGTAGACAAATACCAAGATTTCTTGGGGTTGGATAATCTATCAAGTGCTGATTGAGGAGGATTTAGGTTCAAAATAGAGAAATATTTGGTTCCTTATTGACATAGTTTATGTATATTACGTACCCTTTCTTCCATTCCCTTTTCCCATATTTGAATAAAAAATAAATAAACAAAAAAAAATTACCCTTTCTTCCACCTCCAAAGGATGGAAAAGAAGCATGAAAGGGCTCATCCTGGTCTCTGAAGAGCAAGCAAAAGGCAAGTCAAGAAAGGAAATCAAAGATTGCGCTACCACACCTAGCCATGGCCGCCTTTGTTTGTGTAGATTTCGTGTAAGTGATGGGTCTGGGGGGAATTTTGATTTCGTTTTAATATTTGGCTCTTTTCTCAAAATATATACTGTAATTAAATGTTGATTGTTGCTTTATGGCCAAGTCTCTCTCATTCTCTGTAGTTTGTGTGTGTAGTTTTTGGCTTGGTGATGTAATAATAATGATAATAATAACTCGAAATTAAATTTGGATTGTCAAGAAACTACAAGAGATCTCTAGGTTTTTTTTTTAAAATTTTTTTTTACAATCCAAATCCAAATTTTGGTACTTCTAGTATGTAGAATGACTATTTTATTATAAAATGAATAGCTATAATTGAAAATTGAAGAAAGCCGAATGAAATAACTTTGGAATTGTCACTCTCCTGGGCAATGGAAATGGCTACTCCAAGTGTTAAGAGTATAAGATAAGGATTCTATCATTATCATATATTCTAAGAGCATCAATAGCAACATTATGTAAAGAGATATGTTACATATTATTCTTTTAACTATCTTTTTTACAAATCTAATGGATCCATTATTAATTTGTGGACTCATGTGAGTCATACAAAAATTCAATGGTAGATTCACTCATTCATTATAAAGAGATGGTTGATAAATGATTGAGAAAATAATTTTTATCATTTCTCTTATGTAAAATAGCTAATCAAAAAGTGAAATTCTCCATTTTGATTACCATTTTTTCTATACACATCCCAACATATTATCTATTATATTTCAAATAAATATTACTTTTCTTACCTTTTTTTATTATATTCTTCCCAAAACCTTGTGTTCCTCTTCTTCTCTCCCAACCCTTTGATTCTCACTTACAACACAACAAACCCTACGAAAAATGGATACTAGGGTTGAAAAAGTAGTAATTATTATTATTATTATTTTACCAAAAGCCCAACCCTTTGATTTGATCTCGATGGACCGAAGAGGATCCAGTGAATGGCTAAGATCTCTCTAAAGAGATTCTAAGGCCATAAATGAGACATCTGTTCCATTATTAAAACAAACAGTAAAATATTATATATTTTAAAAATAATTAAAAAATTAAAATAATAATAAAAAATTAAGGGGTGGCTAGACTGAAGTAATCCCCATGGCCTTTGGGAGTGGGCTTTCTTTTGACTTTCGTGCCCCCTCCCCTTAATTTCCTAGTTGGTACAAATTTTGCTGTTCGTGCTGGATTTTGACTCTTCAAACCCCGATGTAAAGCCTGAATTTATGGTGATTTTGAAGAAATTAGACTACCATAATCAATTCCACTTTCAAAGGATGGAGGGGGTATACAGTGAAAGAAGAGCATCAAAGGGGTCATCTTAGTCACTGAAGAGTCGTTTGACTGCTAAATGACTGAATCAAAGAGGTTTTGTTTTACTCTCTCTGCTTGGAAGATTCTTCTTTTCCCCTTTGGTGAAAGAGGGAAAAGGTGTATAGGAGAGAAGATTTTGTCCTACAAGCGGGACAGAGTGCAATCCCTAACCAGTTGGAGGTTCCCATGCATCCCTTGGTGTCCATATTATCTGAAAACTTTGACTGGTTTTAAAAGAATTCCACTGTCCTATTATGCTTTTGGTGGTTATTGCTTGCAGACAGCCCATACTTCATCTAGGCTTAATAGAGAAGAAGCAACTGAAAGCCAAGTCATGAAAGGAAATCAAAGATTGTGCTACCACACATAGTTCCCTTGGGTCTTTGATTTTCCTTGAGATTGGAATTTTGATTTCTTTTTAATATTTGGTTGTGTACAAAATATTGTAATGGAATGTTGGTAGTTGCAGAGTGCTTTTTGGTTTATGGTCAAGTTTCTTTCATTCTCTCTAGTTTGTGTCAAGTATTTTGGATGTGGAAGCATGTCGATTGTCCGTTGCAAGGTTAGTTAAGTTGGTTTTGTTTATTGGAAATTTTGAAGTATGGCTTGTTTCCAGGGGCGGACCTATGTGTATCCATAGGGACGAATGTCCCTCCAAAGTTTTCGAAGTTTTGGCTACAGTATATATATTTTATATATTTATTTCCAAATTTTAAATTTGTCCCTCCAAAATAATGTTTTATTCGTTATATTTATTTTTAGCAAAGACTTTTGCACTCTCTATTTGATCTCTCACCAAAAGATTCTTTTGCCAAGTTGGCTTGTCTCATATTCAATAAATTTTTTTAGTCCCAATAGATCTATAATGATGCTCAACTCTCTCTCTCTCTCTCTCTCTCTCTCTCTCTCAACTCAAAAGAAAAAGTTCTCTTTTGTTTATCTCAAACTCTCTCTCACCATATTCTCCCTTGGAACTCAGAAGACTATCTTTTTCGTTTCTCTCAAACTCTCTCTCTCTCGCACCAGAATCACCCGACGTCAAGACAAGATGGGTCATCTTCTAGCTTTAGATATTTTTGGCTTGTCTTAGACTCTCAGGCTCTCAACATACTGATTAAAGGTAAGGCTGCTCGGTTGGAGGACTGTGAGTGCACCAAGATCAAGCAGTTGTTAAGGTATAAGGGTTTTACCTTAAGGCTGATGGGTTGCTCGCCCATGAGTGTGTGTCGGAGGGTAAAAGACTAAGAAAGGAGATCATGAGCAAGACTCATCATCCTCCATATACTGTATATTTTGAAAGTACCAAGATGTACAAAGATGTACCTACCTTTCATCAAGTTTGTTACAGGCAACTTTTGGATTGTCGCCTTACGGAGCACTTTATGGACGTAAGTATCAGTCACCCTTGTATTGGGACAACATTGGAAGGAGACAATGTTGGGGCTTGAAATGATTCAAGTGCTTACCATCGGACAAAGGATGAGTGCATCCTAGGGTCGGCAGAAGAGTTATGTCGATAACTAGGAATGACCTTTGGAACAAGAAGTATGAGATCGTGTGTTCCTTAAGATATTATCGATGAGGGGAGTGATGCGATCTGAGGAGGAAGGGGGGATTGGCATACAGGGTTGTCTTACCCCCAGATTTGATAACTCTTTTTTCAAGATTATACTTGGACAGTATACCTACCCCTCTTTTGGTTGAAGGGATAGTCGTGTATAAAAGAGTTTGTTTTCCTCTATAAGGTTATGGCTTGGATACCCATCGACCCGGACTGTATGTGAAATTACTTGACTTGGGTGTTGAGATGATGAGGACTAGTACAGTGTATAGAACATTGAGTACGACGTTTTTACAATGAGGTTCAAAGATCTTATTTGGATGGTTAATTTCTTTTAGCTTGTGTGCCAATTTGTTACAGTTTTGGGTAATAGTTACATTTGGATTCTCTAAGAGTAGTCGATTAAGGTAAAGTTGCTTCTGGTTAGGAGGTATGGAATCATGTCAAAGATACGTATGGGCTTGACTTGTTTTGGTGAATTTTGGGGTTGTTGAGTTTAGCGATGTTTGATATAATGTAGGTAATATCGACTACAACGCCCTTGGTAACTTGCAAATGGATTTGCTATAACTTGTGAGGATACCAGGGTGGATCACTTTATATTGGATGAATGAGGTCAGTGCTAGAGGAACGAACGGGATAAGATTTTTCCAAGGACGAGGCTGAGCACGAACCGTGTTAAACTACGGACGTTAAGGTGATGTTATTGTTTCTTCTTGTGCTTTGGGGCTATGAAATTTCAAGGACGAAATTTTTATAAGGAGGGGAGAATGTAGTGACCCAAATAATTAACTAGGCATAAGTAGCTAGTTAGAGGGTTGATTTGGACTTTGGGTCACTAAGATCTGTTAGAATGGCATTTTGGAGAATTGGGCTTCTGGACCGGACGTACACTAGGGTTGGCTGACGTACGTTTTTGTCTTTTAATGCGGATGTACGCTGAGACTACAGGATGTACGCTATTGTCTTTTAGGGCAAAAGTATGTTAGGGTTGGCGAACGTACGCTCTTGTCTTTTAATGTTGACATATGTTAGGGTTGGCAAACGTACGCTCTTGTCTTTTAGTGCAGACATCCGCTAGAGTACCACCGGACATCTACTAACAGATAGTACATCGTACTCTGTAAATAGTATAGTGTACATACGCTTAAAAGTACCAGACATCCGTTGCCTTTTGGATTGCCCGCCAGATAATACCTAGATGTATGAGGAAACCTTTGTATTGTTGCGTAATAGCACCGGACGTCCACCCCTTTGGATTGGACGTCCGTTGCTTTCTGGCCTTATAAATACCCCCTCACCCATTTCACATCCATCCACCCCTAAACCCCTTATCTTCGCCCCTAGGCTGCAAAAATCCTTCTATGTAAGTGTTTGTGAGTGCTTTGTGAGTTCGGCATCCATGATCAACTGTCATCTCATAATGTTACTTGTGTTTTATAAATAACTGAATTCACAAATTAATGATGAGTACGTCATGTGGATTTATGCTCACTAAGTCGTTGGACTTACCCTGTATTATTTCCCTTTTTTCTCCATATGTACAACTATGCTGTTATAGATAGTGGTTACCACAAACCATCTGGTTATGTTGAAGGATTCGATCTGGGAGATGCTTGAGGACTTATTGCAAGCTTAAGCAGGTACTCATGGTAACTAGTACTTTTAAGTTATGCTATAGACTTAGAGCTTGAGGGATAATATAGATCCCTTGTAACGATAATATATATAGTATGATTCTAGCTACTTTGATGTTCTTTTGTAGATGCTCTGGCTATAATGATTCAATGTTATAGAACTTTATTACTTTCCGCTGCATATTATCCTTTGTTTTCGAGGAGTAGAGGTCCCTGAGTCTTGTTCGGAGTGGAATAAGGCTGAGAGACAAACCGTGAAATTAATTACCAGTTAATTAATTCTCGGGGCATTACCATGCTTGAAATGCTAGCATTGAACACTATCTATTGAGGTTTTGAGCTACAACCGATTATTCAAACTTTTTTGTGATGATTTCTTTTTAACTAACTTGTCAATATGCTGTGAATGATTCATTAGGTTCTCATAACATTTCATAGCAATTTTATGTGGTGAATTTAGATCTTTTCCCACATGTCCCAATAAAGCACTATTCAATTTGTCGCTTCGAAGCAAGCAATCTTGATCCAACCACCAAGTTAGACAAGCGTACAGACGCACCCTCATCTATCATTTCTATAACCAACTAGGGTTGAGAAATTCCAAGAACAGTAATCTCCATTGTCGCCTTTCTACTCGACGCATCACCTACCATGTTAACCTGATCATAACCTTTAGATCAGCTCTAGCCACCTCCTTTGTCTCCACAAACAACTATACCCGAGAACTGTTTAGTCCATTTAGGTATAGAAAGATCCTCTAAAATCTCTTAGCTTTTAAGTAACCCAAAATCATGTAATCCAATACAAGATCAATGGGTACAAGATTCACTAATTGCCCTTTACCAGAATCCAAGTCCAAGAATATCATGCCTTAACATACTTTTAATGGGCAATGAACAAAATAAGTAATCTTATCATCAACACCTCAACAAAGCGTAACAAGCATCATGTATTAACAAAACTTTTAGTTAATGTTACACTTTTAGGTCCAAAATCCCAAATCAACTGCAATTACAAAACAAAATACAATTGGTTGATGCCTGAGTAATCATCCAGTAACCCAGCCCTGATGTGGTCTTTTTAAGCAAAAATTATTAATAATAAAATTCCACTCGCAATAGAACGAATCCCGTAGGATAAGGCTATATTGAGGGCATCGAACCTCAAGGACTGTGGGGGTTTCGTTATTAAATTCGAAGAACAAAATTTAACCTAATTAAGCAAAAGAGATTTTGTTGTTTGTAAATTTGAAGTGCATGAAAATAAATGCAAAATTAAAGTGAATATATAAGAGAGAGAGAGAGTAAGGTACCGATTTCACCACACTCCACACAACAATGGTAACCATATTCAATTCTAGAAACTCATGATATGTATGTTATAAAAGAACAAGAAAATACAATATCAAATGATAAGAATAATCTATCTTTGGTTGGCACGGATCGTCCACCTAACCACTAAGATGCGGCACGACCCGTCTTCCCTAGGTATAAACTATAAAGTCCTTTAATAAGTTTTATATGATTAACGGAATAGCATAACCCATCTTCGGTTGGCACGGATCGTCTACCTAAATTATTCTAAACTAGGGTATAGCACGACCCATCTTCCCTAAGCATGGTTTATCTAATCCTATTAATCATATGTCTATTAAAACCCATTGCATAACCATCAATCTTATGATCATAGAAAATAAGATTGATTTGAGTTCAATACAGGCGAAATAATTTCTAAGACAAGAAGAGAATTTCGCAAATATTGATTTTGTAAATGAATAACAATTGCATTAATATTAAGAACATAATTCAAAGGTTGCAATCCTCATTGTTATGCAATTAACATACATAAAACGAATTAACTAGAATCAAATACAATCACCATTGTGCTTGGAGAGGGTTACATCGATACCCCATAAAGGGGTTTAGCTACTCATGATGATGATTAAACTCCAAGGAAACTTTGCTGCAATTTTCGCTCTAGGAAAACGGACCCTCTTACAATGTATAAAGGCTTATTTATATGGACTAATAAAACCCTAGAAACCCTAGGAAACCCGTAGGTCAATCTCCCAGTTCAAGTAGGAGACTCAAAATCGCGTTTAAGCTGTAAAAAGGCACATGCCGTCTGATGGACCCCCGAGTGAGCTCGATCGCAAGGGCGTGCGATCGATCACACTGCACTCGATCATAGGGCTGTATGTTCGATCGCATGGTGCTCGATCACAGGTACAGCAGCGATCGATCCCCGGCACAAAATGGCTCCAGCTTGTCCTTTTTAGTCCAATTTTCAACGGAACTCTTGCATTTGACTTGAAACACAAAAACAAAACAAAATCAAGCAAACAACAATGCTAAGGAATTAACATATGTGAGTTAAAGGGGCTTGAATGTGCAACATTCGGTGCTTATCACACCCCAAACTTACATATTGCTAGTCCCTTAGCAATACAAAACAGAAAATAGACTGAAGAACATAAAGATAAATCCAGCTTTCGTGGGATGTACGGTTGCATTTAGCATATGCAACAAGCCTTTTAAACCTCTAAGAATTCCCTAGAGGACGAGTGGAGTCTCGTGAGGGTTTTTCAGAAATGATACCCACAAACATTATGCACAGTTCATGTTATCTAAAAATTAAAGCATCACTCAAAACCATGATTTTCATTCATTAGCAAGCTTAAAAAGTTAAACTTCATCTTCACAATGAATTGGAATTTAAAGTCTAAGAACTTACAATAGGCAAGCTAAGGCATTGCAAGCTTAAAACAGTATAAAGTGAACTAGTACAAGACTATGAAGCTTCCAAATAATTTCAATGTGCAATGTCTCAATATCTCAAGATTCACTAGAAGTCCTATCAGAATGAACAACAATGACATACTTTTCTTATTCTTTCTTTTATTATTAGGCTCTGCAGTGTTTAGTTCCCTTAAGCTTTCTAATTGACCCATGTAGCGAGTGTTGAGCCAATGACTTCCGAACCAAATGGTTTTAGGGCATTAGGTGTAAAGACACCCCTAAGGACTTACTAACTCAAGTAAAAAAAGGCTACGAAACTAAACTAGCCATAATGTTAACCACATCAAAACTCCTCACCTTTTGACATGAAATCTCAATGCTTAATGAGGCAAGAGGCCCAGTTACTCAGTAAAAAGTTTATCAATGATTATCGTCATTTTTTTTTCATAAAGCTAACCAAATCAAATCTCTTCACCTTTTGACGTGAACGCTCAATGCTTTGAAGCAAGAGGCCCAATTACTCATTGAAAAGTTTATCAATGATCAAAATTTTTTTTATATGCTTATGCCAATGTATCCAACTAATAAGTCATCCAATGTCACCCAAAACATAAAAACATACACATTAAAACCACATGTCATACCCCACCAGTCATGTGCTAATGTGCTTATGTCAGAGCCGATCAAACATGTGAATTCTCAATTGCCTAGAGTAAGTAACAAACTTAAAAATCCAACATCAGATCATGTGTTCAAAATTTTAAGCTAACCAATGAAATCAAATCACAATTTTTTCAGGTCCACCAAAATTTTAAGACAACATGAAAATGCAATTTTTTTTTTTTTTTTTTGAAAAATAGGACAAAGTGTGTGTAAATATGTCTCCCATACCCCAAAACTTAAATTACACATTGTCCCCAATGTGTAAGTATATAGAAAGAGCTGACCTGGGATTTGGAGAACTCTCTGGACTGGCATGGCTCATAGCACACCCCCAAACTTGAATTGAAGTACCTTTTTGTCCCTAAAAACACAACACTAAAGTAAGTCTAGAAAACAAAAATGAAACAACTTAAAGGAAAAAAAAAATAAAACAACAAGAATTTAAAAGGATATGTTGTAGGGTGCCTCCCATGAGCACTAAGTTTAACGTCTTCAACCAGACTGTGCAGCTGCTCATTACTGCTCCCCATGTGGTACTAAAGAAGATGCTCCCGCGGCTGGTGGTAGTCGCCCCAGAATGGCCTTAAGCATGTCAGCTTGTGTAACAAACTGCTGTTCCATATTGGTAAAGCTCTCTTTCAGCCTATCCATGCGCTGATTTGCACCACACAAGAATTCATATTCAGTGCGGCTAATACCAATAGATTCATTTTGCCCACCATGCTGAGGTGCCGGTGCATCTTCTTCCATATGTTCTGCTTCCTCCCCTCCTTCATTAGTAAGGATTTGCACCTTAACGCCTATCGGCATATGTGATTGGCTGTGGTTCCACTGGTTTCTGCCAAAGAATGGATGATCTATGACAGGTCCATCTTCGGGGGTCCCCTTTATGCCTTTCTTTTTCAAGATGTGTGTGAGTAGAAACGGAAATGGTAGCCCCCATGACTTTGTAGTGGTGGCTCGATGTGCAAGTACCCAATCTCAAAACTTGTAAAGTTGATTCCAAATGATGGATGGGATGGAATACCCGTGGCCTTTATGAAAGGCGTACAACTCTTGAAGGAACTGGTCATGCCTTTGCGTCTTGTGTCCCAATGGGCATACATTACATTGCAGAATAAAGTCCACAATCCATAGTTGTGGAGGCAATTTAGACCGGCTGCTTGTATTCCTTTTGTCATCAGCATATTGCCCTGCACACATGTCTTCAATTATTTCGAAGACATAGAAGGACTCCGATTGTTCATCTAATTGTGCATCCGTAAGGGGTTGTTCATCGTTACAATGGAGGGCGGCTGCAATATTAGAAGTTGTCACCTCAACTTGCTTCCCTTGAACGGTAGAGAACAGGACACCCCTCCTATTGCAATCCGTGAAGAGGTTCGTATAAAATTGGACAAACAACTTTGTGTATGCCGTGGAGGTGACGGGTTTGAACAACTTCTTCAACCCACGGCGTTTGAATTCTTGGACCACCCATTGGGTTGCTTCAAAATTTTTGAAGTCGTTGTTGATGTCAAATTCGGTCTCAATAATGATCTCACGTTGCTCACAGGTGGGATGAGAGGATTGGCACGGGAGCTTGAAGCTTGAAAAGTGGACGCTGTGGTCTTTGGCATCTAGAATTTCGGTCAGGACTTTTACTAAGCAAGTTGTGTGCAGCCTTCAAACCAAGTAGTGAACAACAAGCCTCAAAATTTTTCCAACCCCCTGCAAAATACGAGAAAACCAACAACAGAGAGCAACTACACTCTGTACAAACAGAGTGTACCTGTCAAAAACAATAAATTTCAAAATTTCTGTGAAGGTTGGGGTTGGTGAAGGTTGGGGAGAAGATGGTTGAATGACATGGAAAGTTGGGGATTTTGAGGAACAATGGTGCATGGTGGTTGAAAGGTGGTGGCTCGCGGCAGGTGTAATGGCCGGTGATGGCCGTGAGTGGTGTTGGGTGGTGGTTAGGTGGTGGGTGCGATGTTGGACGTCCAATGGGGAAGTGAGCAAGGGAAGAATGCTCTTTGGCGCAGGGGAAAGTGATAGGGCAAAAAGGGGGAAAAGGTGACCTAAATAGGTCACGTGACTCCTTTCTCGAGTGCGTTCGATCGCACTATAATGGGCGATCGATCGTACTCGTGCTTAGGTATGGGCGTGGGATGGGGGCGCTCGCGTGCCTTCGGGCGCATGGCGAGAGAGTGATCGATTGCTATTTACATAGCGATCGTTCGCTCCCTTAGAAGGGTTAGTGTTATTGAGGGACTTTCTGCAATCGATCGCCCAAGGAGGTGCAATCGTTCGCTTCCTCAGAATGCCACTTCCCACTTTGAGCAACCACATAATTAACTAAGAAAGGGAAAAAAAATAAAAACAAAAATTGAAAAATAACAAAAGTAAAGAAAAACAAAACAGAAAAGTAAGAAAAATGTACCTCATTCAGTGGCCTCAGTACCACTGACCTCAACAGAGACGCTTGAGATTCAAGACTGCTCAAACGCCTCCATAGCAGCTTCATGCATTTTTAAAACGAATAGACGGGATCCGTCAACTTGACGGATTCCACGTCTGTACCTAGCTAGAGATTCTAAATGTAGGGATTTAATCTTTGACCATTCACCTTGAAAATGTTGCCATCCTTTAGGTCCCGTAATTCAACTGCACATGTGGAAACACTGAAATGACTATGAAAGGACCGTCCCATCTGGAGTGGAGCTTACCAGGGAAGAGCCGGAGTTTAGAGTTAAAGCCATACTTTTTGGTAAATGTCTTAGGCCTAATGTGTCGGTCATGAAATGCCTTTGTCTTCTCCTTGTAAATTCTAGAGCTGTCATATCCATTGTTTCGCAGCTCCTCCAACTCTATCAACTGAAGCTTTCGGTGGGAGCCAGCTGCTTGCATATCAAAGTTGAATTGCTTTATTGCCCACAAAGCATTGTGTTCCAGTTCCACAAGGAGGTGACACGCCTTTCCATAAACCAACTGGTATGGTGACATTCAAATCGGCATCTTGTAAGATGTGCGGTAGGCCCATAATGTATCATTAAGGCGTAAAGACCAATCCTTGTGGTCTGGCCTAACCGTTTTCTCCAAAATATGCTTGATCTCCCTGTTGGACACTTCTTCTTGGCCACTAGTCTGAGGATGGTAAGGAGTGGCTACTTTGTGTGTAACGGAGTACTTGAGAAGCAAAGTTTTGAGAAACCAGTTGCAGAAGTTCTTGTATCCATCACTGATGATGGCCCAGGGAGTACCGAATCTGTTGAAGATGTTGGCTTGAATGAATTTCACTACCACCTTGTGATCATTGGTCTTGGTGGCCACGGCTTCTACCCATTTAGAGACATAGTACCCTACCAAAATGTACTCATACCCGAAAGATGGTGGAAGAGGCCTATGAAATCGATACCCCAGACATAACAAATTTCGACTATGAGGATGAGGTTCAATGGCATCATATCTCTCTGAGACATAGCTCCTAGGCGCTGACATCTCTCACAAGCCCAACAAAATTCATAGGCGTCTTTGAACAAAGTCGGCCATGTGATTCCACATTGTAGAATCTTGGCTACAGTCTTCTTGGCATTGAAATGACCCCCACAAGCTAGAAAGTGACAAAATGTGAGAATACTGTGGAATTCACTCTTCGGGATGCAGCGTCAGATAATCTGATCAGCACAATATTTGAATTACTCATGATCTTCCCAAAAGTAGAATCGGACTTGCTTGAAGAAACGGTCTTTGTCTTGCTTAGACCAATGAGGGGGAATCTGACCTGTGGCTAAATAGTTGATAATGTCAGCATACCACGGTGGTTCTCTTGGAGTAATTTCAAACAGTTGCTCATCCGGGAAGGAATCATGAACTAGAATTGGCTGAGGTGTCTCAAACTGAATTCGTGATAGATGGTCGGTGACGACATTCTCAGTGCCCTTCTTGTCCTGAACCTCGATATCAAATTATTAACAACAGTATCCATCGGATCAACCGGAGCTTAGTCTTCTTCTTTGCCAACAAGTGTCACAGAGCAGCATGGTCAGAATAGATGATTACCTTGGATCCCAAGAGATATGATTGGAATTTGTCTAAGGCAAAGACCACAGCTAGAAACTCTTTCTCTGTTGTTGTGTAATTGACTTGAGCATCCATCAGAGTCTTGCTAGCATAATATATGACATGAGAGAGCTTGCCCACACGCTGTCCCAAGACTGCACCCACAGAAAAATCGGATGCATCACACATGATTTCAAATGGCAAGAACCAATCAGGAGGCTTCATGATGGGAGTAGAGGATAGCAGAGACTGGAGCTTCTGGAATGCCTCTTGACAAGCTTCATCAAAGTGGAATGGGGTGTCCTTGGCAAGCAGACTGCACAAGGGTCTTGAAATTTTGCTAAAGTCCTTGGTGAAGCGTCGATAAAACCAGGCATGCCCTAAGAAAGATTGGATCTGCTTCACTGAAGTAGGCGGCGGTAGATTTTCAATCAGCTCAACTTTTGCCCGATCCACCTCAATTCCTCTCTTGGATACTATGTGGCCTAGAACTATACCCTCTTGCACCATAAAGTGACTCTTCTCCCAACTCAAAATTATGTTAGTCTCTTTGCAACGTTTTAGCACAAGTGAAAGATTATGGAGACAGTTATCAAAGGAAGACCCAAAAACAGAAAAGTCATCCATAAATACCTCCAAAAAATTTTCTACCATATCGGAGAAGATTGATATCATACATCTCTAGAAGGTGGCAAGTGCATTGCATAGGCCAAAGGGCATGCGTTTGTAAGCAAAAGTGCCAAAGAGACATGTGAAAGTCGTCATCTCCTAGTCTTGGGGGTCAACAACAACCTGGTTATATCCGAAGTAGCCATCTAGAAAGCAGTAGTAACTCTGGCCAGCTAGACACTCTAGGATCTGATCAATGAATGGAAGTGGAAAGTGATCCTTTCGAGTGTGAGAGTTGAGCTTTCGAGAGTCAATGCAAATGCACCATCCTGTGGTTGTATGTTGTGGAATCAACTCTCCAGCTGCATTCTTTACTATGGTAAGGCCAGACTTCTTTGGAACTACTTGAGTGGGGCTGATCCATTTACTATTTGATATGGGGTAGATGATGCCAGCATCAAGTAACTTAACTACTTCTTTCATCACAACTTCTTTCAAGTTGGGATTCAGCCGACATTGTGCCTTACGGGAAGGTCGGGCTCCTTCTTCTAGATGGATCCAGTGCATACAGATGGATGGATCAATTCCTTTTAAGTTTGCTATAGTCCACCCAATGGCTTCTTTATGCTCCTTCAACACTTCTAACAGATTATCTTCCTGGTCCTTTTCTGAAGCAATGATGACTGGAAGGGTGTCGTTAGAACCAAGAAAGGCATACTTTAGCTTGTCTGGCAAGGGCTTCAACTCAAGCTTCGGTGGAGACTCAAGGGACAGAACGGGAGGAGTGCTTGATGTTAGAGGTAATGGTTCCTTTGGTATTCTCCATGCGTGAAACTCTACACTGGCTGCTGTTTCTAGCAAATCATGGACCTCTTCAATGTACTGGTTAGTGTCGAAATCTTCAAACCCAAAGTGGGTCAGACAAGCTTCCAACAGATCATCAGCCAAGAGACTAAAGAGCGACTCTTCTACATACTCTTCAATGTTGTCCACAAAGAAACACTCATTCTGATTAGGGGCATGCTGGAATGCATTGAAGATGTTCAGCCTAACCTTTATATTTTCAAAAGAGATCTCCATAACTCCAGTCCAGCAATTGATGCATGCATTGGCCGTGGCTAAGAAAGGACGCCCAAGGATGACTGGAATCAGCCTCTCAGGATAGGGAACAGGCTCGATGTCAAGAACGATGAAGTCCATTGGGAAGAAGAATCTATCTACCTTGATGATGACATCCTCTACAATCCCTCTGGGTTTCGTGATAGACCGATCAGCTAGCTGCAGAATCACTGTGGTAGGTTTCAGCTCCCCTAGGCCAAGTTGCTGATACACTGAATATGGCAGCAAATTTATCCCGACTCTCAAATCTAGGAGCGCTTTATCAATTTCCTTCTGTCCGATGATGCATGAAATTGTAGGGGCTCCGGGGTTCTTGAACTTTGGAGGGGTGTTGTGCTGAATCAGAGAACTCGCATGCTCAGTAAGGAAGACTTTCTTGGGAATGTGATTTTTGGATTTCCTCTTCTAAGTGCAAAGGTCCTTCAGGAATTTGGCGTAGGCAGGCACTTGCTGGATGGCATCTATGAGAGGGATGTTGATTTTCACTTGTTTGAACACCTCCATCATCGCTTGTATTTTCTCTCCTTGTTTTGCAAAGTGAGAATGTGCCTTGAGTCATTCTGGGAATGGGGCTCGGGGCTCATATGGTGTCTCTGAATTGGGGGTAGCTGATGTAGATGCATCATTGATCACTTGCTTACCTTTTTTCCTTTGCAGAGTCTGTGAAACTTCAATGTGCTCATCCTTCTGTTCCTCCACTTGATTGTCAACCAGTCTTCTGCTTCTCAGTGTGGTGATGGCCTGAACTTGCTAGTGGTGTGAAGTGTCTTCATTTACCATGTAATGCCCCTTAGGATTGACTATCGGCTGACTTGGAAGCTTCCTTTCTTCCCTATTGTTGAGGGTGTTGGCCATTTGCCCAACCTGAGTCTCTAGTTTGGCAATGGATTGAGAGTGCGAATTTACTGTCTGTGGAGGCCGGTATGTGGAAGTAGGGTAGTAAGGCTGCCTGTTGGACTGAGCTAGATTGTGTGGCCCTAGGGCTGAGTTTTCTGCATTTGGACTATTCCATGAGAAGTTTGGATGATTTCTCCACCCCGGGTTGTAAGTGTTGGAGTGCGGATCATTACCCGGTCTAGAGAAGGCTGCATTGACCTGTTCATTAGAGACATTAGTATAATTGACAGCAGTAGGACAGTTATTTACCTGATGCATAGTGCTAGAACAGAATGAGCATGGTTCAGGTTGGGTGCTTATGTGAGCAGCATTAGGAGCAAAGCTAGCAGTCATCAATTGGTCCAGCTTCTTGGTGATAGCATCAACTACTTGGGTGGCCATATCTGCAGGAGGCCCTACTTCGGAAAGAATCTCCATCTTTGGTGCTTTAGGTGCGGCTGCTCTCTGTCTGTTGGAAACCTATTGACGAGAATTGTTACTAAGGTTTTCAAACATAGCCCATGCTTCATCTTCACTCTTTAACATGAATGTCTCCCCACAGGATGCATCTACCATGCTCCTACTAGACTCAGTCAGACCATCATAGAAACTTTGCACTAGCTGCCATTTGGGGACAGCATGGTGTGGGCATGATTTAAGCAAGTCCTTAAGCCTCTCCCATGTCTCATGGAATGGTTCACCCTCATACTGTGTGGTACTAGTGATAGCTCTCCTAGTGTCATTGGTCCTTCCTATGGGAAAATATTGCTTGAGAAAAACTTGTTGCAATTGATCCCAATAAGTGATAGAATTAGGCTCTAAGGACTGGAACTAATGTTTGGCTCTATCCTTGAGGGCAAAGATAAAGAGACGCATCTTTAAGGCATCCTCAGTGAATCCCGCCAATTGAATGGTAAAACAAATTGTTTGGAATTCGCTGAGGAAGTTGTAAGGATTCTCATGGGTAAGCCCTAGGAAAGTTGGTAAGCTTCGTATGGTCCTAGGCTTGATCTCATAGTGGGTTGCCGTGATGTCCGGCGGCCAGAGACATGAAGGGGTAGTGTATGTAGGAGGGATGTAGTGATCTTGCAACGCTACAAGCTGAGCTCCGGCCATGGTGTCAGTGGTGTGCTCTTTGGACAATTTAGAATTCCTTTCGGCTATAATTTGTCTAAGAGTGTGTTCAATGTCAGGGTCACAAGTAATTAAAGGTAAAGACAAAGATCGGTGACCCAACATAAACTAAACCAAAAATAAAAACAGAAAATAAAAACAAAAACATGAATTAATAAAAATTGCAAATTAAATTAAAACTGAAAAGAAAAGCTCACAAACGGCCCTTATATGCACTGGAATGGGGCTACAGAAAGTTCTGTCATGAGGGCGCTCAATCGCACTTCAGGGTGCGTTTGATCGCACTGCAGAGGATGGCAGCAAATGCAGGGGCAGAAGGTTCAATCGCAGCAGCTTGTTTTGTGCAGAACTGCACTCGATCGCACACAGGTTGTGATTGATTGCAGTTACAGAATGGGCACCTGCAGAGCTGAATGTGAACTTAAACAAAAAGATTAAAATGCAAAAATTGAAAATAAAGAAAACAAAAACAAAAACTAAGCTAAACTTAATCCTTAAAACTTAATAACTAAATCGTTAACAGTCCCCGGCAACGACACCAAAAATTGATGTGGTCTTTTTAAGCAAAAATTATGAATAATAAAATTCAACTTGTAATAGAACGAATCCCGTAGGATAGGGCTATATTAAGGGTGTCGAACCTCAAGGACTGTGGGGGTTTCGTTATTAAATTCGAAGAACGAAATTTAACCTAATTAAGCAAAAGAGATTTTGTTGTTTGTAAATTTGAAGTGCATGAAAATAAACGCAAAATTAAAGTGAATATATAAGAGAGAGAGAGAGAGAGGGGTACCGATTTCACCACACTCCGCACAACAATGCTAACTGTATTCAATTATAGAAACTCATGATATGTATATTATAAAAGAACAAGAAAATACAATATCAAAGGATAAGAATAATCTATCTTTGGTTGGCATGGATCGTCCACCTAACCACTAAGATGCGGCACGACCCATCTTTTCTAGGTATAAACTATAAAATCCTTTAATAAATTTTATATGATTAACAGAATAGCATAACCCATTTTCGGTTGGCACAAATCATCTACCTAAATTACTCTAAACTAGGGTGTAGCACGACTCGTCTTCTCTAAGCATGGTCTATCTAATCCTATTAATCATATGTCTATTAAAATCCATTGCATAACCATCAATCTTATGATCATATAAAATAAGATTGATTTAAGTTCAATACATGCAAAATAATTTCTAAGACAAGAAGAGAGTTTCGCAAATATTGATTTTGTAAATGAATAACAATTGCATTTATATTAAGAACATAATTCAAAGGTTGCAATCCTCACAGTTATGCAATCAACATACGTAAAACGAATTAACTAGAATCAAATACAATCACCATTGTGCTTGGAGAGGTTTACATCGATACCTCACAAAGGGGTTTAGCCGCTCATGATGATGATTAAACTCCAAGGAAACTTTGCTGCAATTTTCGCTCTAGGAAAACAGACCCTTTTACAATGTATAAAGGCCTATTTATAGGGACTAATAAAACCCTAAAAACCCTAGAAACCCTAGGAAAGCCGTAGGTCAATCTCCCAGTTCAAGTAGGAGACTCAAAATCGCATTTAAGCTATAAAAAGGCACCTGTCGTCTGATGGACCCCCAAGTGCGCTTGATCGCAAGGGCGTGCGATCGATCACAGGTACAACAGCGATCAATCCCTGGCACAGAATGGCTCCAACTTGTCCCTTTTAGTCCAATTTTCAACAGAACTCTTGCATTTGACCTGAAACACAAAAACAAAACAAAATCAAGTAAATAACATTGCTAAGGAATTAACATATGCGAGTTAAGGCGCTAGAATGTGCAACATTCGGCGTTTATCAAGCCCTTAACTACAAAATAAGGTAAACCCACATGCCTTAACAACTCTGGTGGTTACGCTTAACCCTTGTCCTGCCATCATTTCCTTCCAGCTGGACCAGTATCATTCCTTTTGGTCTGGTTGCAGTTCCGAATGAAGTGTCCCACCTTACCACATTTATAACACAAATTCTTCCTTGATTTGTATTTTTCAAAATGTAGTGTGCCACACCTATGGCACCAATGACTCTGTTTCTAGTTAGAACACAACATTCGGGGTGTACTCCTCCTTAAGTTAGAGTATTCCCGATAGAACTCTTCCATAAATCGAGTCCACGTAATGGCCTCCTCGCTTCCTAATTCCATCACCAGTGAGTTTCTCTTAGCGTACCACCATCACCTTGCTTCTCTAGAAAACTTGTAGGCTATGTACTTGACTTTTTGCTCCTCAGTGCAATCCATAACTCGTAGTAGCTCCGTCAAGTTCGTAAGCCAATCTCTCGCTTCTCCATAGTCCAGGTTCCCCTTAAACATAGGGAAATGATGCTCATAGAACTCCTTGAAAGAGCAACCTTTTCCTCTGCTTGGAGTCCCTTCTCCTCGTACGTTGACCAATGCCTCCACAAGATGACTTGCCACAGCTTCCAAAGCTTAGGTAGCGTCAAAAACATTCCTCATCTTTTCATCGGGTTGGGATGGTCCCTTAACATTGTTGCTCCTAATGACGTCGTGTCTTGGTTGTGGTGACATCTCTGCAGTCATAACGATCATCAGCCCCTTACTTCGAAACACTACGCCGAGCCTCGCTCAAGAAGTCAAACCTAGTCGCAAACATATCCGTACTAAGCGCCTAAACTACTACTACCTTATCAAAAGACCTAATGCAGATCTAAGCTTAAGACCTTATCTAACTATCTTAGTGCAGATCAATCCTAATCTCCAAGGTTGCATCATCAAAGCAGTCCAAATCCTGACTTCAATACCATTTCAAATCCCTAAAATCCTCAAGCCCAACATCCTCAAAATCATAGGTATCAAAATTCTGTATCCCTTGCATACATATAATCAATCCTATGCTCTGGTAAATCATCTCCTAACACCTAATAGATTAGTTCCTATAGTCCGCTAAGCAAAAAGCTCTAATGAATCCAGATCTAACTCCTAATAGATCTCTTATGGTCCAAAGAGCAACAGCTTTGATACCAATTGTAACGCCCCAAGAATTAATTAACTGGTAATTAATTCTAGGATTCGTCTCCCAGCCTTATTCCACTCCGAACAAGACTCAGGGACCTCTACTCCTCGAAAATAGAGGATACTAAGTAACGAAAAGTAATAAAGTTCTATAACATTGAATCATTATAACCAGAGCATCTACCAAAGAACATCAAAGTAACTGGAATCATACTATATACATTATTGTTACAAGGGATCTATGTTATATCTTAATATGCAAGCATGCATCAAGCCCTAAGTCTACAGCATAACTCAAAAATACTAGTTACTATGAGTATTCGCTTAAGCTTGCAATAAGTCATCAAGCATCTCCCGAATTGAATCCTCCAATATAATCGGATGATTCGGGGTAACTACTATCTATAACAGCATAGTCATATACATGAAGAAAAAAGAGAAATAATACAAGAGTAAGTCCGATGACATAGTGAGTATAAATTTACATGTGTACCCGTCATTAATTTGTGAATTCAGTTATTTATAAAACACATGAAACATTATGAGATGACCGTTTATCATGGATACGATATATATATACATATATATATGCAGATGATATATAGAGTAATAGTTATAGTCTAACAGTATGGTCTACCCAAGATATTATCCCTTCTCAATAGGGTTAACGCTATCTCGATGGACCTGTAGTACAATGCCAGTGCCCCAGCCATTGCACAGCATATCGTACATAACACTAGCGGCACAATCAAATCTGACCTTTAGTAGCCCACACCGCTAATGACGTCCGTCCTATAGTGACCATCTAATGGGAATAGCTGCGTCTTGGTCACAAAATCATTGGATCTAAAGCCCCCCCCCCCCCCCCCTCACACACACACACACATTAACCATAAAGTTAACCTTTATAGTAAGCCCATGGCCATTGTACTGCACGTACCGGTGTACCATGTCATACGACGCAATTAGTCTTATTAGTCTTTTATATACACAGTTTTACAAGTCTCATTATTATCTTATTAATTGACACACATTTTCACAAAAGAGAGTTCCAGTAGTTCCAAAATGTATTTCATGAGAGTTGCAAAATATGCATGCTTGATATATATAAAATAGATATGCAATGCAAGAAAAATAACAACAAAGCATTTATGTGAATTTGTACTCACCCAGGTCGTAAAGCTCCTCTATGTAATTTTCTTGAAGCTCCATAATCTTGAATACTGAAAGAAGACCTATCATTAGTTCTATTTTTACTAAAACAACTCTAGAATAATGAAACAGGAGCTATGGGACGACTGATGAAAATAAAGTTTCCTGTCACACTCTGGACTGTATGTTTAGGCTCGGGGCCGTACGTCCGCTGTGATATTTTGGACTGTATGTCCGGTCTCGAGACCGTGTGTCTGCTTCGAGGTTTTCAGGAAGAATCTCATTTTCTCCACTCATCCTCTTATTTTCCAAACCAACTCCTAAGCCTAACAAAGGCTTTCTAAGGCCTTCTAAGTCGAAATGAAACCTTCATGCAATGCGATCATGCTAAGTTAATATAACGCTAACCTAAACAAGATCTAAAGCATAACTAAAGCTAAAACTATTACTAGCTACACAAAACAATAATCGAGCAGCATAACGACATAATTAAAAAGCTAAGGAACCGAGCGTTACCTCCTTGAAGCGAAACCTCAAGAGTTCCTTTACTCTACTAGCTCCGAACTCACAAAATACTCACAAACACTCACACAGAAGGATTTTTGCAACCTGGGGGGAAGAGAGGGGTTTAGAGGCGGATGGGTGTGAAATGGACGATGGAATGAGGGGGTATTTATAGGACCAAAAAGCAATGGACGTCCGATCCAAAGGGGTGTATGTCCGGTCCTATTACACAATGGTCCAAAGGTTGTCTCGTACGTCTAGGTATTATTTGGCAGTCAATCCAAAAAGTAGCAGACGTTCGATACTTTTGAGCGTACGTCCGCTATACTAGTCACAGAGTACAATGTGCTATCTATCAATGGATGTCCGGTGGTCCCCTAGCAAATGTCCACACTAAAAGACAAGAGCGTACGTGTTCACTATAGTGATCCAAATTATTAACTAGGCGTGAGTAGCTTAGTTGGGGGGAGTTAATTTGGGCTTTGGGTCACTAAGAACACTAGAGGGGTAATTTAGACTTTTAGGCGGACCTATGCTAGGTCTGGCAGACGTACGCTACTGTCTGTAGTGCGGACATATGCTCTGCAAACCGTACAGGTGGACGTACGTTGGACCACTGGACGTATGCTACTTTTTGAATACCCTTTGATTAATACTGGACATACGAGGTAGCCTTTGGACCGCTGGACGAGAATCACCCGACATACGCCCCTTTGGCCGGATGTCCGCTACTTTGCCAAAGGAGTTGTTGACAGCAATCTCCTATAAATACCCCTACCCCTCTTCATTCTTCACTTGTTTTCAGGTGCCCCTACGCTGCTGATGTGAGTTTCCAAAGTGTTGTAAGTGTTTTGCGAGCATGCGTGAGGTGTTTGTGTGTTTCGAAACGTTCGTGAGGCAGAACTCTTGCGGTTTTGTTTCAAGGAGGTAATGTTCGATCCATAGCTTTTTAAATATGTCGTTATGCTACTCGTTTTATGTTTAGTTGTAGTCGCCAGCTTAGTTACACTTTGAATCTCGTTTGGGTTAGCATTTTCGTTAGTTTAACGTTGTTACGTTACATGGAGGTTGTAAACTAGATTAGGAGTATACATTAATGGTTTATGAAATTATATCTCATTATATGTATCTATGTATTTATATAAGTTTGTCTCCCCACACTCAAAATCTTGGTTCCGCCCCTGCTTGCTTGTTGGTAGTTTTTATCATTCCTTACCCTCTAATAGAAAGTAAAAATGGATAGAGGATTGAGAAAGTAGTGATTATCATACAGCCCTCATAAACAACAATACAATGGCACTTTCTCCCCCATGAACTATCAATTGTGACATCTGATCTCATCAAACTACCATCTTATGGCAAAAAGCCCCATTCCGTTAGTTAAAGGGGTTAAAATTGACGGTCAACGGTCACGTGCAAGTCATGTGCCATTTTAATTTTTTTCTTTCACTTTTGCCCTCACTTCAAAATTATTTTCATTTGTTGGATTAGGGTTTAGGATAGTATAAGCGTCATTTTCTCCGTCTGAAGTGAGGGCAAAAGTGAAAGAAATAAAATTAAAATAGCACATGACTTGCACATGACTGTTAATCGTCAATTTTAACTTCTTTGACTGACAGAATGGGGCTTTTTGCCATAAGATGGCAGTTTGATTAGGTCAGCTGTCACATTTTGTAGTTCATGGAGGGAAAGTGTCAAAGCAATGTAGTTCATGGGAACAAAAGGTAATTACCCAAAAAAAAAAGGGGGGGAAGGTCTACATACCCCCTTCAAACTACCACTAAATTGATAATGTCTCCCCTAAACTTTCAATTGTGATAATGTCCCTCTCAAACTACCAAAAATTATCAATGTTCCCCCTAATGACGAAATTACCCTTAGTAAAAAAAAAAAACTCTAGAACAAAACATAAAAATTAAAATAAATAAATAAATAAATAAAAATAAAAATCCAAAGGATGGAAAATTAAAAATTNAAATTGATTTTTTTTTTTTTTATAAAATTTGAATTTTTTTTTCTTATGTTTTATACCTTTTTTAAATAAAAATTTTCGTTTTAAAAAAATTAACAATTTTCGTGTAAGGATACAAAAAATTTCGTTTTATAAAAAAGTTTTTGTTTAAAAAATAATCGTTCTTTTTAAATTATAATTTTTTCTTTTTTTTTTTTTATAAAAAAATATTTTTTATTTTATTTTATAGGGGTATTTTTGTCTTATTGAGAAATATATAAGGGCATTTTTATCTTTTTACTAGCATTAAGGGGGACATTGATAATGTTTTGGTAATTTGGGGGAGACAGTGTCACAATTAAAAGTTTGGGGGGAAGTTATCAATTGAGTGGTAGTTTGAGTGGAAAATGTGGACTTTACTCAAAAAAAGAAGA
Organism: Carpinus fangiana; assembly: GCA_006937295.1. Classification (NCBI taxonomy): domain Eukaryota; kingdom Viridiplantae; phylum Streptophyta; class Magnoliopsida; order Fagales; family Betulaceae; genus Carpinus; species Carpinus fangiana. Next base: position 326,840 of record VIBQ01000024.1, on the reverse strand, counting down.
AGGAGAAATTAGCTTTTCCCCCTACGAACTATCATACTCTCTCCATTTACCCCCATGAATTACTAATTTTACATTACACCCCCCATGAACTACCATTTCGTTATGAAAGACCACCTATAGTCAATCAAAGACGTTAAGTTGAACTGTCAACTGCACTGTTCACGACATTGTTCATGGTACTGTTCACGCTGACCATCATGTTTGACGTCTTTGACTAACAGTAAGAGGTCGCTGGGAACAAAATAGTAGTTCATAGAGGGTATAATGTCAAATTGATAGTTTATGAAGGCAAATAGAAAGAGAGGGGTAATTTATGGGGGAAAAAACTAATTCCCCCCCCCCCCCCCACAAAAAAAAAATTAAACCAAGAAACCGTTTTTGCTAGGTGACTCGTTATTTCTCTCCCACATTCCTTCTTTCTTTCTTATCTCTCTTCTCAGCTCTCACGCACATATCTCTCTCTCTCTCTTCGAACTCGACGATCTTCCACACTTTTGCAAATTGCGTTTCTTTTCTTTTATTTTTTTTTATTTTTTTATTTTTTTTTAAAAAGGGATTCTTTGTATTTATTTCAAGGAAAACTACATTTTGCCCTATGAACTATAACGATTTGGCACTTTCTCCCAATGAATTGCCAACTGTATTATTTACCCCCGTGAACTACTATTTTGTGCCAAAAAACCTCCTCCGTCAGTCAAAGCCGTTAACTCAAACGGTCAACCTGTCACTTTGCATCACTTTGCCCTTATGAATTACAACGCATTGTCATTTTGCCCCTATGAACTAGAAGGAATTATCGCTTTGACCGTTCGAGTTAACGGTTTTGACTAATGAAAGGAATTTTTGGATACAAAATAGTAGTTCATGGGGGTAAAATAACACAGTTGATAATTCATGAAAAAAAATTACAATGCGTTATAGTTCATTAAGGCAAAAGTAGTTTCCCTTTTATTTTATTTTCATTTTCTAGACAGGCAAATCCATTCAGTTTGTTCAAAAACGTATATATTAGTCGTTTGTGCATTTGATGTACCGTAAAAGCGAAAAAAAAAATGCTCATATTTTGGAAGGCCCGTAGTACCAAAGCAAAGCAAGACTGAGTTAAATGGCTAATCATAGGTTGAGATATCCTCCTCAGACATGGTACTCTTTGTCTTTGGAGAGCAGGACTATAAACTCATACAATGACCTGATAAAAAAAAAAAAAAAGAGGTTCTATTAAAAGAAGACACGTGTCATTTTTTTAGATTAGGTTGAAAGAAATTTTTTCAACCCAATTTAAAAGAAAATTGAGGAAAATTTTGGACTTTCTGTCTTTCTTGCCCCTTTCTTCTCTGCCATAATTTCTTAATTGTTTTGAGTATTAACGAATTTGATGGCCTAGTGGTACAATTTTGAACCAATGTAATGCCTGAATTTATGGTAACGTTGAAGAAAATATGCTACCCATAACCAATTATCTTCAAATTCGAATTAAGATTTGATGATGCAGTAGGGGACAGTGTTAATTGGGTTCTTAGTTCTCAAAAAAAAAAATAAAAAATTGGGTTCTTAGTTTTATTAATTAATGAGATTATTAGTATTTTAAATTTATGTGTTATTTAAATTTTAATAGTTGTTTATTTTATAATTTAAATAATGGATATAACCCAAAGTTAGTCAAATTAAGTTTAGGTCCTGTTTGGTACACATAATGAATTATTCAATTAGGAAAAATAATAATTATTAATGATAATAAGGGAGGATGGAATGAAATAATTATTCTCAAGGAGCCCCTTCTATCCGGTCCATCTGTAAAATACCACTTTTACAACCTCCAATCAAATTTTGGCACATCACCTAAACACAACAAACAAAATAGAAACAAAAGCAACCAATCCATCAACACCCCCAATCAGTTCTCTGCCACCGGCAATTGTTGCGGCCGGTCCTCCCTCCCTACGCTCGCTGAGTTCAACCTCCACCACTGCCAACCCACCGCTGGTTTGGCTAACTCTGAGCAAGAGCCACTACCTTTTGGTTGCTTGTTGCTGGTCCAGTTCTTTCTTTCTACTACTTCCAGACAACAATGGTGAAACCCAACAACAATTTCACTATTTACCTCTTCATCCTTCACTTGTTTTACTCCAAAACTTATGCAAACTCAGATTTGGAAGCTCTAATGGCCATTGAATCCCATCTCAACAACAATGATCAACAATCCAAGAAAAACTCATCAACAAAACCCATATAAATTCAAACCTTAAATCAATATCCCCAAATCATAACAATCAAAGGGGAAATCCGTACCTTGCTCAAGTTCTTTGCCTCCACTGAATAAAGAAACCCCACATTTTTATTATTTATTTTTTAAGCCCAAATAAAAATTTATTATTATTATTATTATTTAAAAAAATAACTAAAACCAATATGTCAAGTGGGGTCAGCCATCAACCACCCCCAATGACGGTTGGGAGTGGCTGCGACCACCCCCGAGGGGCTTTGAGGGTGGTCTTGGCCATCCTAAAATGCACACCACACCCAACTTTTGTTATGGGCGGTTGGCCATGTAATACCACGACTTTTTAAACATTTTAACTTCTTACTCAACAAGTTGTTAACCTTCTAAATCAGCCCAAAACAGAACCCCAATCCTTCATTTATGGGCCCAAGCCTTCAGGGCTTTTAGCAGGCAAAAGCCCAAGACCAACTTTACATGCCGAGCGCTCAACTAGGGACAACACCGAGCGCTCGTATAAACCTAACGCCACCCATTGTAAAATCGTATTCTATACTCTTTTGGACTTTTGTGAACATTACACGAGCGCTCGATTGGGGACCACACAAGCACTCGTTGCCCATTTTTAGACCGATGGTTTTTACCCACACGTGCCACCTGCAACTCTGACCCCTTTGAGCTACAATACATGAGCGCTCGCCCCCTTTTCAAAAGTTTTTCCATTTTGTCCCAAGCTCTTCCCCTATAATTATCCCCACACCCCATTCAACCCAGCCTTCAAATTAGCCTTTGGAACCTTGGGAAAACTTTGCTTCTTTGATATTTGAGAGTATGTGAGCTTGGTGAGTGATTTGGGAGAAGGGAGGAGCACTCCTAAGAAGCCTCACTCATTGAGGTAATCTCCACACCCTTCTGTTATTGTTAAGTTTCTTGTTTTACAATAGCCTAAACATTTTCTTGAAGTGATGATTACTCCTTCCAATATTTTAGTGCTAAGGCAAGCCTTTGCACCATTTCTTTGTTTAACAAGACTTGTTTCGAAAGGTATTTTCAAAAGACGTCATTAAGAACACTTGTAAGATGTTTTGATGCTTATCATGAAAAATGTTTTCAAAAGCTTTTAACAGCTTGTGTTTGACTTGCCTTGCTAAGAGCTTAGGAGGTAGGAGCCAACCCATAACTTTATAAATGAGCCTAAAATGCATTTTAGGGGTTTCTAGCCAAACCCTAGCCCCTGGCCTAACGCTTGCCCTTGGGAACGAGTGCTCAACTAGAGAGTGAGTTACATGTCCCTTAGCCTCATAAATGTGTACAAAGGTCATAGAAGCCATTTTTAGCTAGATAGAGCCTTGTAAAGTTCTCCAGTACTGCTTATGATGATAGGTCTATTTCTTTATAGTAGGGATTCGTGATGTCAAAGGACTTAAATGAGCATACGAGTTAAGTAACCACTTACGAACATTTTTCTTAAAAATATGGAATATGTCAGTTGACTGACCACACGCATAATATGAGCATGTCTGCTTTTTATAATAACTTAGTAACTGCCTTAATAAACTATTGATAAGATGCATTGTATCACATGGTACATCAATACGTGCGATATAATGATCATGAGCTTACTATATAAACTTGATTTTATGGTCAAATATGTGTGTTGTTATATGGGTTATGAATCTAATGGTTGCTTCGTGATTGACACAACCTTAAATGGTGGTTATTACAGGATGAACATCATTAGTGGTGTGAGCCACCCGAGGTCGAACTCGGTCGTGCTACTAGTGTTATGTACAGTAGCGTACAATGGTCGAGGCACGGGCATTGTATTACAGGTCTCTCGGGACAGCACCAATCCTACTGAGAAAGAGTAATATATCAAGTATACCATACATTAGAGTTATAACCTATAAAACATTAGTGTTTCTGCATTGAAATACTTAGGCAATTGTTGCCAGGAGTACACCACCCTTTATCAAACTAAACAATACTTTTATGGTGTATTAATGGAGACAACACATCTTTTAAATGTTTACCAAAAGCTACATGTTTACTTCTGCTTAATAATAACGAGCTCATAGCATGCCGTAACATGATGTTTACTTACTAAGTCGTTAGACTTATGCTGTTATTACCCTTTTAGGGAGCTCTTCACTAGGATCCAGGATTTACACGATTGCCACCACCGCGCCTTTATATTAAGATCAATCACAAAGTTATCAAGTTTGCCTTTTATTATTGATTAGTTGCTCTATGTCTTTATTTTGAGGAATATACTTGTCCTTGTAAATGATTTATAGTTTTTTTCAAATTTATTTCACATTCTTATATATTAGTTTTGATAATGCTTAAAGGGGCGATTTCTCATTTAGTCACTAGTTGGTTTAAGTGGAGTAATTGCCAGTAATTCTTGCCAGGCTGGCCAAGGCCAGTTTTGGGGGCGTTATAGGCCACCCAAAGTTTCTTTAGCTTTGTTTTTTTGTTTTGTTTTTGTTTTTTGGAAACTAAAGGAATAGCTAATTGACTATTCTTCTATTTTTTTTTTTAAAAAAATAAGTATTCATATTTATAAGGAAATAGTTATTCTCACGAGAATAGCTATTCTTAAGTATGGTATTTCAAGCAAATAAACAACTATTTTATAGGAATAGTCATTGCATTTGAGGAACTTATTCCACAAACCAGTTGGGCCCTAAGAGTTTTTTAAGGCATATATTTAAATATGGAGACCGAGTAAATGAATAAATAATTTTTGTTCTTTTGAGGTGTAATTCTTCTTCTTCTCTCTTTATCTCGGTGGTGACTCTACTAAATTTCTCTTTCTCTTTGGATTGTGTGATTTATTCCGTTTCTATCTCCCGTTCCTGTGTTATTCTTCCAAATTTGTTTTTCCTGAAATTCTTATTGTTTTTCAACAATACTTTGAATTGTTTGGCATCATTTGCATTTGGAGGGCATGCTAGAAGGAAAACTAATGAAGCAATTCATTATTAAAAAAATATAGACTAATTCAATGATTGGTTAAAACTGTAATATTACTACTGTAAAATAAAAATATAATTTATAACTTTATTCTTTAAACAATTGATACTTATATTTTTATTTTAAGTTACTAATATTTAAAATTCATCCTACCAACTGATGTGAACAAAGTATAGTGTTCACACGCAAGATTCTATTCTTATATTACACGCGACCATTATTGTCTTACTTTCTACTTTATACCATAATTTTAATATGCCATTAAATAAAAAATTAATTTTTTTTAAAAAAAAACCCACACACATAAGGATTAAAAAAGAAAGAAGGGTTCTTCTCTCGTTCAAGTGGCCATCATGTAGAGCTGACCCCACACTCACTGGTGAACTGCGTCTCCTTTGCTATTTTCCACTTTTTCCCAATTCTCCTCAGGCCATGGCTGCCAGTGCGTCCGCCTCTTCATCTTCTTCCTCCCATCCAAGCTGGACCTATGACGCATTCTTGAGTTTCAGAGGCGAAGACACGCGCAAGAACTTCACCGACCACCTCTATTTTGCTCTAAGAGATGCTGGAATCAGCACCTTCAGAGATGACAACGAGCTTCGAAGAGGAGAAGATATTACATCCGAACTGTTGTTGGCAATACAAAGGTCCAAAATCTCTATCATCGTCTTCTCCAGGAACTACGCGGCCTCTAGGTGGTGCTTGGAGGAACTGGTGAAGATCATGGAGTGCCGCAGAACAGTGAGACAGCTGGTTCTACCTATCTTTTATGATGTTGAACCGTCGGATGTGCGCAACCAGACGGGTAGTTTTGCTCAAGCATTTTTGAAACATGAAGAGCGTTACTTGTTGGACATAGACAAGGTACTGAGGTGGAGGAGAGCTCTGACTGAGGCTGCTAATTTGTCTGGGTGGGATCTAAGAAACACTGCAGACGGGTAAGTGTGCTCTAGCCATTAGCCAATCATTTTTAGATCTTTAACTTTATTGATATAGATTTCAAATTTGATGGACAAAAATAATGATAATAGCAGGTTGGAACCGTATTCCTTGCAATGTGTTGGAAGTCATTGCTTAATCTTGCTTAATCTTATTGGCTTTAGTAAGGAATAATTGTAAAAAAAAAAAGAAAAAAAAAAGGAGTCTAAATGCGATAAGAGTTTATGTTCAATATATATCAACTTTACGGTAAAAAAAAAAGATATATCAACTTTCTTCTTTTTTATTTATTTATTTATTTTAATTTATTTTTAAATTTTTAAATTTCTTTTTATTCGTTCTTTTGGTCCAATATTATATATACATAATAAAGGTATTCTTTTCTCTTTAGAAGTCTCAAGGTTTAGTTGGGATTTGATGAGCAGATTTTTGTATGAAAAAAGGGAAATTTTAGCAGCTAACTAAGTTGATATTCACTAATGTTTACATAGATTTGCGAATGCTACATTATTTTATGGTATCTAAAGTTTAATTTCTTCAAATTTCGCCCAAGCAGTATTTTAAGTACTAGTTGTAAAGAATTTTGGCCGTGGAAGATGAAAAGGTAGATGTCTGTTTGTTGATATGATTATGTGAGACAATGGGTTTTGATTGTAGTTGCAGATGCAGAAGGGATGAGAGAAAAATATATATATTGGCACAGGACACAGGATCAATACTCGCATGAGTTTTTGAGTCTCTGATACCATGTAAAAGAAAATATTATTGATAAAATCAGCCCATGAATGATGAAGGGCATCTAATACTATTTATAGAATATCTTACAAATACCAAAACAAATGTTTTGTATCTTTATGTTACAAAGACTTAAATACATGTGTAAATGACAACCTTTTGTATCTTTATGTTACAAAGGATTAAATACAAGTGTAAATGTGAAAGCCTCTTCAAATTAGCTCACATTCTCTTTATCTTGTGCATGCGTGGGGCTCTTGGCTTGCCTTGACTTGACTTTTGGTTTTCCTCTTTATCTGAATGTGCATTAAGTACATGAGAAATATGCTTAACACTAGTTTGTTAGGTATGATGTCCAATATATGCTGAATTTTTATTTGCCATCATGAAATATTTACTATATTCAAATGGTTACCTGTATGATTTGACTCTACCTAATTTCCAAAATAATTTGCAGGCATGAAGCCAAATTTATTAGGAAAATTGTTGAAGCAGTTTTAAGGGAAGTCAACAGCACGTACTTATATGTCACACTCTATCCAGTTGGAATAGATTCTCGCGTGCAAGCCATCACTTCATTGTTAAGGGTTGGAGCCGATGATGTCCGCATGGTAGGAATTTGGGGAATGGGTGGAATAGGGAAAACAACCATTTCTAAAGCCATATATAACCAATTTTTTCATAGTTTTGAGGGTAAAAGTTTTCTTGCAAATATTAGGGAAACTTCTAAGCAACTTGATGGCCAGATTCGATTACAGGAGCAACTTCTTTCTGATATCTTGAAGATAGGCAAGATAAAGGTGAATAATGTTGATAGAGGAATTACTATGATAAAAGAAAGACTTTGTGATAGAAGGGTACTTGTTATAATTGATGATGTAGACCAGTTGGAGCAACTCAATGCCATAGCTAGAAGTCGTGATTGGTTTGGCCCAGGAAGTAGGATTATTATAACAACTAGAGATGAGCAATTGCTAAAGGCGCTTGAAGTGGACGAAGTGTATACAGCCCAAGAAATGAGTGAAAATGAATCCTTGGAACTCTTTAGTTGGCATGCCTTTAGGAATAGTTATCCTACCGAAGATTATATGGACTTGTCAAGAGGTGTCGTTGCTTATTCTGGAGGATTACCACTTGCTCTTGAAGTTTTGGGTTCTTTTCTATTCTCTAGGAGCAGGCAAGAATGGAAAAATGCATTGGATAAATTGAAAAGGATCCCTAATGATCAAGTTCAAACAAAACTTAGAATAAGCTTTGATGCATTAAGTGATAGTACTCAAAAGGATATATTCCTTGATATATCATGTTTTTTTATTGGAATGGACAAAAACTATGTTATACAAATATTGGATGCCTGTAACTTTTTTGCAGAGATTGGAATCAGTGTCCTCATTCAGCGGTGTCTTCTTTCAGTTGGTGAGAGAAACAAACTCATAATGCATGATTTGCTTCGAGACATGGGAAGAGAAATTGTTCGTGAAGAATGCCCTAAAATACCAGGAAAGTGTAGTAGAATATGGTTGCATGAGGATACAATTGACATATTTGCAAAGCAAGAGGTAAGAACTTCTACTATAATAAAAAAAAAGAAAAAAGAAAAAAAAGAAGAAGTAAAAGACGAGTTATTTTTTTACCCTAACCTATTTAAATCAACTCTGAACTTTAAATGATTGCAATTCACCCTAGTAGAGTACAATTAGGAATTATTATTCAATAAGGAGTAGTACTTCAAGCTCAAGTCCGAGTTGAGTCAGACTAGTTTCTTAGTAGAGTTAGAGTCTTAGTTGGAGTTAATAATCTGTCCTAGTCCTAGTCAGCCAAGTACTTAGATGATTTAAGAGTACTATTTAGATTAGTAATTCTCTTTGTAAACCTATCAGTATTGCCCATCTGTTTAAAGGAGATACTATTAATGAAGAAGTAGGCTTGAGAAAATTATATTCAAACCTTGTGTTTGTCAAAAAGTCTAAGTTCCTTATGAATATAAAGGTCTAAGTTCCTTTACGGCTCTACTCTGTTACTAGTAGCTTAGGGGCTGATTTTTGTAACAGGTGAGTGGTGTGGCTAAAACGGATGTGGGTTATTGCTATGTGAGGCATATTGGAGTTTGGGGAACAATGTGTTTTCTTTGTCTTTGTTTATACCAAATAAACGGTACGATTTGGGTAGAGTTGTAAGGAAATGATTGGTCTCGATTCCCATATCTCATTTTTAAGAGAGAATTTTTCATTTCACGAGGCCCAGACTTGTTTTCTTTGTTAACTTCATTCTACTATTTTGTTACTTTCAAGCGTGGTTATATTACAGTATGCTAGCCTCGGCTAAATGAAATAATCTACAAGAATGCATTGGTTGGCTCAAATATTGGGGAGGATTAGAAAAATGGGGCATTTTCCTTGTTATAATTTGAGGGTACAAACTATAGGTTACATAGTACTTGCTTTGTGTCAAACACTACAAGCTTGTTTATATTTCATTTTTCAGGAAATTATACGTATTTCTCTTGAACTTATACTAGATTTGCAAACACACCTCCTTTCTCAAATTTTAAAAAGTGACAATTGATTCATCCAAACTACACAACACCTTCATTTTACTTTATTTGTTAGCATTTTCTATTAAATTGGATGGAACATTTCCCACGTGAATAATTTGGACTTAAAGAGACTATTATACCCGAGATAAGATATGTGGAAAAAAACAATAAAAAAAAAAAATTAATTCACCACTGCCTGACCGTGGAGGAGGCCATGGCCTTGGGTTTCCATGGCCAAATATCCACGACCTCCCCTGGCCACAGAGACGCACGACTTAACTATGAGTCTCTCTAGACACAGGACTAGGCTGTCGTCACCGTGGGTCCTAGCCATGGAGACCAACAACTAGGTCATGGGTCTTTGGCCAAGTGACCCATGGCTAAGCCGTGAATCCTCGTGTCAAGGGGAGGTTAGTTGATTGTCACTTTTTAAAGTGTGGAAGGTATTTACAAATTGAGTGTTAGTTCAAGAGAATAAATGTAGTTTTTCCTTTCTTTTTTGATATGTACATTAAAAAACTCTCAACTTTACTTGACAGGGAACAAAAGCAGTTGAAGGACTTACTTTAAAATTGCCAAGATTAAGTACGATGACTTTCAATACAAGAGCATTTATAAAGATGCAGAGATTGAGATTACTCCACCTTGATCATGTATACCTTACTGGAGATTATGAGCATGTTTCCAAAGATTTAAGGTGGCTCCGTTGGCACGGATTCCCTCTAAAGCTTTTTCCAAACGACTTTTACTTAAGAAACCTAGTTGCAATTGACTTGCGATATAGCAACCTCACACAAATTTGGAAAAACTCCAAGGTATATTATACCCTAACCATTAAGCCATAAGTTTTGACATTTTAGTGCTAATATTTTTGTTTCCTTCTTTTCTTATTTGTTCAGGAACTATTCGAGAAGTTGAAATTCTTAAATCTCAGTCATTCTCATTACCTATCTCAGACCCCTAACTTTGCAGGACTCCCTAATCTTGAGAAACTAATACTCAAAGATTGTACGAGTTTGTTTGAGGTTCACCAATCTATTGGAGATCTTAATAATCTTGTTTTGGTAAATTTGAAAGATTGCAAAAGTCTTGAAAGTCTACCAAAGAGTTTCTATAGGTTGAAGTCTCTTCAAACTCTCATTATTTCTGGTTGTTCTAGAATTGACAATTTGGCTGAGGAGTTGGGGGAGATGGAATCCTTGACAACTTTTCTTGCAGATGACACCGCTATAAGACAAGTGCCCTGTACCATAGTACAATTGAGGAACCTCAAATACTTATCGTTGCGTGGGTGTAAAGGATCACCATCTAAGACACTCCCTTCACTTCTTTGGTCTTTCATATACCCAAGGAAAAGTCCAAAGTCAGTCAATCTATTGCCTGCTTCACTACAAGGCTTGATCTCACTTACAGATTTATGTCTAAGCGATTGCAACTTATCAGATGATGCAATTCCTAAAGATCTTGGGAGTTTATGTTCTCTTCAATATTTAGATCTACAAAACAATCAGTTTCATAACTTACCATCGAGTCTTGGTAATCTTTCAAAACTTCATACTCTCGATTTGGATTATTGCACAAAGCTTCAATCAATTCCAGATTTACCACCAAGTTTGAATAGTCTTCGTGCAACAGACTGCACAGCGTTGGAAAGAATGCCAAATCTATCAAACATCTCAAATTTGGAATATTTGTACCTCGCTAATTGCAATAAATTAGTTGAGATTCCAGGCTTGGATACGTTGTTGAAGTCCATTAGAGAGATTCAAATGGAAGGGTGCAGCAATCTAACAAATGCTTTTAAACAAAAAATCCTGGAGGTTCTCTCTCTCTCTCTCTCTCTCTCTCTCTCTCCCTCTCTAAATACGTTTCAAAGCAAAACTTACATACATCATGGTTTTGATGGTACAGGAATGGAGTCTCAGAGGATTTGGTATTGCTTTGGGCATTTTTCTCCCTGGCAACGGTATTCCTGATTGGTTTACGTATAAGGACGAGGGACCCTCCTTATATTTTAAAGTGCCTCACATTATTGATGGTAATATCCAATGGTTCACTGTATGCATTGTTTACTCAGCATGTCCTGACAGGATACTAGGTCTTGGTTTTCCTACCAATAGCATTTCAATAGTCAATTATACCAAGGGTAGGACTGAGACTATGAGTCCAATAACAACTAATGCAGTAAATACTGATGACGATGGAGATCACATGTGGCAAGCCAATTTTTCTAAACATTGGTTCCATTCGGAGGCTGGTGATGAAGTAGAGGTTATCGTAGATTTTGGGTTGGGATTTGATGTTAAGAAGATAGGGGTTTGCCCAGTATACGACATGGTTAATGATGGAAAAATGATTCACTATGCCTCTACATCGAATAAGGGTGTCATTGTTGTTAGTGATGATGAAGATGAATCTACAGATCAAGTGGCGATCGAGTCTAAAAGAAGCCTTGGTGTTGGGGATGATAAAGCAGAATCGAGCCATGGGTGCTTGGATAATGAACGAGAAGCTAAAAGATTGAGGTGTGAACAAACTCCTGATGATAAAGCAGAATCAAGCCATGGTTGTTTTGACGATGATCAAGAACCTAAAAGATTGAGGTGTGATCATAATTCTGAAATGAGTATAGATGATGTTTGAATAACAAAAGCTCATATCACAATAAGTGCATTTCATGATTCTTTCTCATTTGAACCCTCTTTTATTCTAATTATTTGAATTATGAATTTCTCTAGATTTGATTTGTGTTCAAAGATCTGGATATCAATTCTCATTCGTTTTTTCATCTTTTTTACATTGATTCTGAAGTTGTTATAACGATTTCTTGTGGCTTCGATGGAGTACTTTGAATTTTTCCGGTGGTTTTATCACTGTTTGAATTTCACTTTTGTTTCCTTTTTTCTTGGGTGCTTTCGATTTTGTTCAGGGTAGAGATTAGGCTGCAAAAGGGGTGGTTTCTTTTACCAAGATCCGGAAGTTGCATAATTCATTCAACAATGCTGGTGTTGTACATGTCTTAATAGTCACATTTTGAGGTTTCTTTTCTGGCACATTCATGCCTTAGTTTGCATATTGTTAATGATTCTCTTCTACGATTTTTATTGTTTTGATCTTTGTTTGTTATTGTGCCTGTATGTTTTGTTGGTTATAGAAATATTACATCAATTTAGTGATAATGGAGAAGAAATTATGCGAAGCATCTTCTTGATAACAACCTGCCTTTTTTTTGAAATGCCTCTCAGACATTCCACATTCCAGACCAATCTATTAAACTACTTCCACAAGTTCAAAAATTTATGAGAAAGGAAACTCCTTGTTACGTGTAGCGAAGAATTTTGGTGTCATGTTGGTGCCGTATTGCCCTTTAACCAGAATTTCTGTATGACAAATTTATAATTAGGTGAAAGTCATTGTAGCTCTTCTATATATGTAACCATGTTTCTTATTGGGAAGCTTTAAAATGAGAGGAAAAGTGATTGAATCCTTTTGGAGGACTGCTATATAAGAAGTATGGTTAGAGCATTCACATCTGACTCAGCGAAAGCTTAGTTAACTTTAGTCAAAATATCTTTCTTTTTTTATTTATTTTTTTTTAGCTATCCATTTTTTTAAAGTATCTACATCCAGCTCATTATTTTAACTATCAACTTTTAATGCTTTTAATATTTTGTTTATCTAAAGCATGTATGGTTTGCATGTTGGTAGTTTTTATCATTCCTTACCCTGTTTTGGTACCTTTAGAGAGAAGAATCATATAAATTTTCAGAACCGCAGAAAGACATTCGAGGAGTTATTTTCTATACTTTTTGTGGACAATACTTGCATTTATTTCTCCCTTGGTGTTTGGTTATTATCATTTTTCTCTTATGTAGTTAGTGGTTTTTTTTTTTTTTTAAACAGGACTCGATATCTCTTATTAATAATCAAAAAAGGGGGGAAAACCCACTCCACCAGTACAAGCTCCTGAGTACAATCCAATGATAAAACTATACGTTTCACCCAGCCACATGTCCTCTTCTCCCTGACAGTTTGGACTAGACAGTGGTTAGCGCCACCATACGGCTACACCCACCACACTCCCCATCAGGTTTTTCAAAGTTGACGGTGGCTTCCAGGGAAATCTTATTTGCCCGTTGAACCAAAACGTTGGGGTGAGAAAATAATCCCCCATGGATGACCTCATTTCTAAACCAGATTCTTCTTGCGATACCAGCAAATAAGCTAATCGCCTCATCGTCACAGACCCGCAGCACTTCAGTGACCACCTGTCTGAAAGTCAGCCCCCAAGAGGAACTTTTCTTAAATTTTTCCAAGCTTCCACTCCAAACATCCCTAGCTGAGGGGCAGTCTCACAAGATGTGGAAGCAAGTCTCCTCCTCTAGGCTGCAAATGGGACGCAAAGAATCTCCAACTACCTTTCTCTTGTAAAGGCTTACCTTGGTAGGAAGGATTTCATGGCATGCACTCCACAAAAAATTCTTCTCAGCATTGGGGATTGGAAGCCTCCACAAGTCACCCCACATCTCATTTTTTTTGGGTACTACAAGAGCTCTCCGCTTGCCTCTGCAGCTCCCTCATCTTGGCCATATGGTATGCACTCCGGACTGTGAATAACCCATTTTTCGTGCCCCTCCAAACCAAAACATCTTCCCGGTTTGAGTGAATAGGTATGGACATAATTGCTTTCACCTCATCCGGAAAAAATAAATCCTCCAACAAGCCTCTATTCCATCAGTGTAGCGCCCTATCCATAAGCTTTGTCACCAAGGCATCATGACCAAGCACCCGAGGGGGAGATTGAATGGCGTATGTAGTCGGAAGCGGGACCCATTTATCACCCCAAATCTTAGCCTTTTCCCTGTTTCCAATCCTCCAACACAGCCCCTCTTTGAGAAGATCACAAGAGCCAAGAATGCTTCTCCATGCGTATGACGGATTATTACCCAAATTTGCTTCTAGAACGGAGCAATTTGCGTAATATTTCCCCTTCATAATCCGAGAGACCAAACTATCTGGCATTTGCCATAGCCGCCATGATTGCTTTGCTAGGAGGGCCTTATTAAAACACTTAAAATCCCTAAAGCCCATACCTCCATTTGATTTGGAAATTCCCATCTTACTCCTTCATCCAATGAATGCCCGACGCACCCCACCAAAACTTTTACATAAGTGTATTAATCTTCGCACACAGGGATTTGGGGAGCAAAAATACGCTAATGCAATAAGTTGGGATGGATTGGATCACGGCTTTAAGCAATACCTCCCGACCTGCCTGGGATAGAAATTTAAATTTCCAATCCTGCAACCGCTTCTAGATTTTATCAACTAAGCCCTTGAATTCCTTGGTACGGGATTTCCCCACCAAGGTTGGCAAACCCAAATAGGTGTCATATTTTTGGGAGCTCGGAACAACAGACACATCAAGGATATTTTTTCTTGCCCCCGACGATGTGTTATGACTGAAATAGATAGACGTCTTCGAAGAAGTTAGTCTCTGTCCCGAGGCCATCTCATACATATTGAGGATAGATGATAATTTCTGCCAATGGCCCAAATCCGATTTGCAAAATAGTAAACTGTCATCAGCAAAAAATAAGTGGTTGAGGCGAGGACCCCTCCGAGATGTAGGTACCCCCTCCAGCTCACCCAACCTGTCAACTCTTGTCAACAGAGAACTCAAAACTTCTGCACAAATCAAAAATAGGAATGGAGAAATTGGGTCCCACTGACGGATACCCCGCATAGGGAAGATTTCCCCCATTGGTAATGCCATTCACCAAAATTGCAAAATTCGCTAAAGACACACACATCATAACTAGTTTAATCCAAAAAGGAGCA
Source organism: Carpinus fangiana (assembly GCA_006937295.1). NCBI lineage: Eukaryota > Viridiplantae > Streptophyta > Magnoliopsida > Fagales > Betulaceae > Carpinus > Carpinus fangiana. The sequence goes on along the minus strand of VIBQ01000024.1, from coordinate 311,592 downwards.
AACCCCAATCTCTTCAGAACCGCCTCCAAGAAACCCCAGTCCACCTTGTTGTATGCCTTACTCATGTTAATTTTGATTGCCATGTAGCCCTTCTTACCCCATATCTGGGTCTGCGTCATATGAAGGGTCTCATATGCGACCAAAATATTATCCGAAATTAAGCGCCTTGGGATAAAGGCGCTCTAATAAGGTGAGATAATATGGGGTAAAATTATCTTAAGGCGATTAGCCAACACCTTGGAAATAATTTTGTAAATTACATTGCACAAACTAATTAGTCGAAAATTCGTAATTGAGATTGGATTTTTCACCTTAGGAATAAGTGCAATAAAAGTAGAGCTCAATTCTTTATCAATAACAGCATTAGAAAGGGAGAAAAGAATAGCTTTGCAAACCTTGGGTCCCACAACGTCCCAATTCTTTTGGACCGGGGGCTTTTAGATGAGCCATTTGGAACAAAGCTGTTTAAATTTCCTCCTCCGTGAAAGGCCTCACAAGAGACTCATTCATGGACTTTGTAACTCGCCCCTCCAACACTCCTAGATAGCCCTCATACTCCACCACCCCACTAGTAGAAAATAAGCCATTAAAATAATTTGCAAAGACCTCCCCAATCTCCTCTTGTGACTCCCAAATCCGGCCACTCTCATCTTGAATTTTGCTAATTTTGTTCGCCTTTCGACGCTGGTTTGCACAAGCATGAAAGAACTTCAAATTTCTATCCCCAAAGGTGAGCCAATTTATTTTTGCCCGCTGCCTCCATTTTAATTCCTCCTATTCCAACCGAGTCCGCAACTCACATTGGAGATTAAGAGCATATCCCACATCCGGATTATTTTCTTCTCCCTGAAGAGCAGCCAGTTTATTACAATGCTTCAAGAAATCACGGTTTGGTTTCTCCACCTCCACCCGCTGCCAACGCATCAACGCTGCCTTGCACCCCTTCATATGATGAAAAAGGCTAGGCCACGGGTTTGCATGGCTGCTGGTCCCACTCCATGATTCTTCAATAATTTGACGGCACTTTTGATATAGCTCTCAACTTGCTTCGAACTTAAAATTACGTGGTCTTCGTCTCCCTTCTCCCAAGCCATCTGTATAGACCTTTAAAGGAGAGTGGTTCGAACAAATAGCAGCCCCCACTATCACCTCCACGTTTGAATAGATTCCACACCATTCCTTGTTTGCAACTACTCTATCAAGTCTCTTCTTGATAAAAGCAGTCCCATCTTGCCCATTATTCCACGTAAATTTAAGACCCTTGTACTTCAACTACTCTGAAAACCCACACTCCTCCAAGGTCTTTTGAAAATTCTTCACAAGTCCCCTTTGACGACCGTTTCCTCCGAACTTCTCATCGAGGCTAAGTATTTCATTAAAATCGCCAAGACAAACCCAAGGGGTAGGGTCCATCCGGGCTAAATAACGAAGTAAATTGGGAAAAATATAAAAAAAAAGCCTCCCAAACTGTCAGCCGTTTGCAATTTAGCCCCCTAATGTTCAAAAAGTGATAAAGTAGCTCTCCAAACTACCAAAATGTAACAAAAATGTCATTTTTTTTTTTTAATTTTTTTTAATTTTTTTATATTCCTATAATACCTCTATTATTACTTTATACTTTTTTTGGTTGGTAATTTAAGTTCTTACTTTATACTTTACTAGCACATAACGCTGGTTATGCGCATAATTCTTCTTTATAATTTAATTTTAAAATTTAAACGCATTATCATCTTACTTTTTATGTGAAAAAAATTTATCATGCCAATTTTAATGAAAAGATATACTAAAAGTTATATATCAGTACATTATTGAACATGTACTTCATTTTTTTTTTAAGTGTTATGAACATGTACTTAATGACACAATCACACATAGATAATAATAATAAAAATAGCAAGAATAAAACTTACATTCTGATTATCAAAGCATTAATAGAAATTAGTAAGAATCTATTATATTGTTGATGTGATATCTATTATATTTCAATACAAATAAAACTCGCATACTTCTGAACATTTGAAGAAGAAGAAAAAAACACAGAGAAGAAGAAACAAAAATATTTTTTTATGAATACAAAATAATACAAAATTTTTTACTGAACATTTAATGTAATCAAATAAAGCTTCTCACATCAGTTTCAATGCTTAATTATCTATTTCGTGTTTCCAAAATCCAAAAATATATTTTTTTTGCAAAGAAATCAAATAAACTTTTGCTTTCTTTTGCCTGAAAATTTGAGTATAACAAAAAAAAAAAAAAAAAAAAATCTCATAAAACATTCAAATGAATTTCAACATATTTGTAAAAATGTTAAAATATTTGTTCTCATGTGAGCAGTTTAAAATGAAAATAATAGCAAGAAGAAAACATATGAGTTTTGATTATCAAAGCATTAGTTTTTAATATTATTGGTCTGATACTTATTATATTTCAATGAAAATTAAAATTCATATAATTCTAAACATTCTAAAAAAATACAAGCAAACTAAACAAAATATTTTTTTTTTTATGAATACAAATAGGATTAAATACATTTCTAGTACTTGTAGTTTGCACCATAATCAAATACCTATCCGAGTTTTCAAAAGTGTTACAAATGATACCTATGGTAAACAAATAACCTCACTTGGTGCTTTCGTCAAAATTCCGGTAATTTTTTGATGGAGTGTCACGTCACATTTACATGTGGTGCAGTACCTGTGGTTTGAAGGCGCCAAGTGGAAGCCACATCTTATTAAAATAATATATATATTTTTTTAAAAATAAAAAATAAAAATCCACCCTTCAATTTTAAGAACCTTCGGCCTAAGTATTCTCAAACACATACCCAAACCCATCTACCCACACACAACCCCATCCACAAACCCACAAACCCATCTTCCTCTCTCTTCGTAGCCGTCGCCGTTGCCGTCCCTCTGAACGCCATCACCGTCCCTCCCTCAATGTTGTAGCTATCGCCATCCCACGTCGTCTTCATCCATTCCTCTTCCACATCATCACCATCCCTCCCTCAACACACCGTTGAGACGGATAATACCGTAAAAGAAGCAAATGCTGCAAAATAAATATACTATGACGGTGTTGAAAGGGATGGTGACGGCCTGGTAAAGGGAGAGACAGGGCCAGCCTGGAAGAGGGAGGAAGATGGAAGATGGGTAAGGCCGTAGGGAGGAAGAAGATGGGGTATAGGTGTTCGAGAAGGCTTAGGTTAGTTCAGACAAATATAAAAATAAGGGTTTTTGTTCGTAAAATTTGTGAAAAATGTCGTTTGATCCGTAGACAGGGACAAATTATAGTAATTTGTTCCAACCCAGGTCGATAGTTCCTAAAACTGAACCAAGGATGGCTTCTTTGTGTTATTTTTTATAAAATATATATTATTTTAATATGACATGGCACCCATGTGGCACCTTCAAACCATAGGTACAATGCCACGTGTATGTGTTACGTGGTATTCCGTCAAAAAATTAATGGAATCTTGACAAAAGTATCAAATGAGGTTATTCGCTTACCATAGGTACCGTTTGTGACACTTTTAAAAGCTCAGGTGGCTATTTGATTCTAGTACAAACAACAGGTACTGAAAATGTATTTAATCCTACAAAATAAAGCAAAATCTTTTTGCTAAACCTTTAACGCAATCAAATCAATCCTCACATAAAGTGCAATGCATAATATTTCTTTAGTGTTTCGAATGTATTTATGTTCGGTTTATTCTTATTAATCAAATAAATGTTTGCCTTGCATGAACATAAGTGTTTTTATTTTCAAAAGCATAAAAACACTTTAAAAAATGGTCGAAAATAGACTAAATCACATAAACAAAACAAAAAAAATAAAGTAAAACGTAAGAGCCTTTATTTTAGCTTAATTCATATATATTAAAACATGTTTTAATCTTTGTTCGTATAAGTATATATGATTTAAAATGATTTTTTTTTTTTTTAAAAGAAAAAAAAGAAGCAAGAAGAATACATGAATTGTAATATAAAAAATTAGTAGGAATATTTAATATTTTTAGTGTGATATCTATTGAAAAAAATATATCAACACTTTGGTACTCCATTTCCAATTTCCTAGCACCAAATCCTATATATTGTTAAAAAAATAAAAATAAAAAATCCTATATGTGGCTTATATATATATATACACTACAATTTTTTTTTTTAAAAAATAGCAAGAAGAATACATAGATTATAATATAGAAAATTAGCATGAATATTTAATATTTTTAGTGTGACATCTATAATATTTCAATACAAATCAAGCGCATATAATTTTGAACATTTGAAAAAAAATACAAAGGAAAATAATTTTTTTTTTTAATAGAACCTTGTACCTATAGATATACATGGTTTAAAATGAAAAGTATAAAGAAAAAAAATAGCCTTTCAAAAAATGGGCTATATGGCCTATTTTTTATTTTATTTTTTGACTTATATGGCCGATTATGAGTAGTTAAATAGTGTAGTATGTTTTTAAATTCTAAATGTTGTCTTTATATGTCTCTAAGAGGTAGCTCAATCGGTTGGGATAACGCTTAATGAAGCGGAGGCCACCAGTTCGAACCCCCCCCCTCTTGTGTGGATATGTCAAAAAAAAAAAAATGTTGTCTTTATATAGTTTTGGAAAGTAATAAATTATGACAAATAATATTTACATTAAATTTTTGAACTTAATGAAATCACATATAAGGAAAATTATTGAAATATAATTAAATGCTCTTAATTAAACTAATTTAATGACCTGTTTGCTCTTAAAAAATCAGTTAAAAAATTATGCCTTAAAAAAATGGGTTTACGCCACATGTCACAATTCTAGACTACCTCTAAGAGCATTCATTGCAGCCTCACCAAACTAACCTTTTGGTTATTTTGGTAAGGCAATTTAACCAAAATGGCTTTAAATGCCACTTTTCACCCTCACCATTTTAACCAAAATAAATAACAAGATGAACGGTAATCATCAAATATAAAATTTACTATTTACTCACTTATTTATTAAACAAATATATTTTCTATCTCTTCCTTTTTATTTTTTATTTCTCTCTCCTTTTTATTTTTATTTCTCTCTCTCTCTCTCTCTCTCTCTCTCTCACCTTTTCTTTCTTTTTCTTTTTCTTAAGACACAAATAAGACCGTTAGAAAAATAAGACTCAAATTAGAAAATATGATAGAGAAATTACAAAGAAAAAAAGATAAAAATCACAAATTTTCTCTCTGAGCGCGAATAAGACACAAATTAAAAAATATGACTGTTAGAAAAATTACAAATTTTTGAAAATCGTTAAAATAAGACAAATAAAATAGACCATTAGGGAAATATAAACATTAAAAAAAATATAAAAGTTAGAGAAATAATAAACAAATATTTGAAAAATAATATTTAATAAAATAGTGAAAGTGAATTGTTAAAGTGGTGATGTTGAAATTGGTGCTCTAAAAATGTGAGTTGTTAAAATAACCAAAAGTTATTTTAGTTATTTGGTGAGTAAAATTTGGTGAGGTTGTTGTGGATGCTCTAAAAAGTGATTCGGCTTTTATATATATAATAATATATAATATATAATATATGATATATCTCCTTATATATAAAAAGAGCCAATGCATACCGAATTCTTTGATAGTGAGAGACCCTTTTGCCCCTTAGTTGTTGTTGATGATATAAAATCAAGGAAGGTTATTTATGTCTTTTGTAAGGTTATTTGTGTCTTTTACTATTTTGCCCCCGTAAAATTTTTGTCTTCTCAACATTTCTATTTTCCTTTTTCTTTTTTTCTTTTTTTTTACTCTTCATCCTCCGAGAGCCTCCTCTCTCTCCTCATTTTTTTCTCCTCCGCCTTTTCTTCTCACCTTCCCTTCGTTTCTCTTCTTCCCCTTCTTTTCTTCCTCTCCTCCTCCCTGATACAAAATGCTCAAAATCTAATATCCACTGTTCACAATGAAGATTCACGTATCATTAACATTCATGCCAATTTTCAACTCAATCGGATCACAAACGTTCGTCAATCGAAGCTGTTGAGCAAAGGGTATGAAGAAAAAAAATTAATTTTTTTTTTATTGTTTATTTTTGTGCTTGATGCTTTTCTTGTTGGGTTTTGTATGGATTTTTGACATTTTTGTGGGTTTTGTTTGAAACTTTCCGGTTTTGTATTGATTATTGACATTTTTTTCTTTTTTGGTGGGTTTTGTTTGAAACAGATTTATCAAAGAGGTAAGGATTTGTATAAAAAAATTGAATTTTTTTGTAATGTTTATTTTTCTACTTACGATTTTTCTGGTGGGTTATGTATGAGTTTTTGACTTTTTTTTTTTTTTTTTTTTTTTTTNAGTGGTGGATCAAAGAGATCAAGAGAGGGAGTTACTGCCATGGTATGATTTTTTTTTTTTTTTTGGTGAGTTTTGCATGATTTTGACAATTTTTGGTGGGTTTTGTTTGAAAGCCTGACCCTAACCCCTTATCCATGAATTTGACAAATTCATAATATATATATATTTTCCCCAGCAAATATATATATATTTTCTTTTTTGAGCCATTAGCCATTTTCAGAGGTTGAAGATGACCTCTGATACGCACCGTTTCATTTAAGAAACAAGATAAAAAGAAAAGAAAAAGAAAAAAGAGGGAACAGTCGGAAAAAAGGCATGCAACCAAAAAAAATTCAAAAAATTCTGAACAGGCGTATAGCAACAAGCCACTATGCCACCAAGAAAATAATAAAAAATAAAAATAAAGGGGTATAGGCTGTAGTAGGGCTAACAAAACGGGTATGCATGTTGACCCGTTTATGACCCGTGGTGACCCACGACCCGCTTAAGGCAGACCCAAACAAGACCCGTTTATGTTAATGGGTCAGAACCCTAGACACAACACAGCACGGTAAGTTTCACAGGTCACTCGACATGACCTGTGGAACCTGTTTAACATAATGGGTCGAGAGAGGCAGTTAGAGAGACAGCAGCAGGTGGCGCAGCAAAGAGAGGGGGAGAGCGGTTGGGACGCCGGCGGAAGAGAGAGAGAGAGAGCGACAGGCGGCATAGCAGAGAGAGGGGGAGAGTGGCTGCGATGTCGGTAGCGAGCAGAGAGCATAGAGAGAGCCTCAATGATGAAAATCAATGGAGGGCAGCGCAGCTTGAGAACGAAAGAAAAAAAATTAGGTTAAAGCTGAAGTGTACATTGAGGTTGAGCAAGAAGAACAATGAGAAAAAATAAAGGAAAATATATATATATATGAAAGAGATGGGGGTGGGTGATGTTGTCAGTAGAGGAAGAAAAGACAAGAAAAAAAATAAGAAAAAGAAAGGAGAAAGTGGTGTGGGAAAAGTGAATAGAGTTCCTAGGTGATAAGGATGAGGTGGAACAGTGGAATGGGTAAAAAACTAAAAATTCAAATTCAAATTCAAATTCAAATTTTTTTTTTTTTTAAAATTTTTTTATAATCATAAACAGGTCTAGTGGGTCACCCGTGGGTGACCCGCGATACAATCCGTTAAGAGCAAGATAAACGAGTCATAAACGGGTCGACTCGTTTATGATCCAAACGCACTTAAGGTAAACTCAAACTCGTCAATTTCTTGTCTGATTGTCGAGTCGTGTTAAAATTGTCAACCGTAGATTGTAGGTAGCGCATGAGTGGTATGGTAGCATGTCAGCATTCCAAATTCCCAACAAAGAAAAGAATAAACAAAAAGAAAGTGGTATGACAGCATGTCATCATTCCAAATTCGCAACAAAGAAAAGAATAAACGAAAAGAAAGGCGGGGTAGAAATAATAAAAAAAGGAAAAAAAAAAAAGTTTTGTGAAGCTTCAGTTTTGTTCTTCCGCTCAACTTTCCAACATTTTCTATTTTCTCTTGCATTTTCCTCTTGATTTCTCCGATCTTCTGTTTTATTTCTTGTCAGTGATTTTATTTTCTTTTATATGCTCTGATGTATATCATATTCATTCACTTTTTTAATCATATGCTATTGAATTATTAAGAAAAAATTGATTTCTTCTTTTGTAATGTTTAATTTTTGGTGGGATTGTATGGGTTTTTAAAATTTATTGTTTTTGTTTTTGGCTTTGTTTGAAATAGAGGTGAATCATAGATATCTGGTGCTACGACACTTTGCTTTTATATGCTTCAGATGTGCTTGCAGAGATTTGATGCCATTCGGCAAACAAGAAGTTGTGTTTACTTAGAAGAAGAAGAACAGGTTGAGTGAAAAGAGGAAAGGGCAAAAAAAAATGTATTGGTTGTCGGCCAGAGAAATAAGGGAAAAGAAAGGAAAGGAAAAAAAAAGAAAAAGAAAAAGGAGGGAGGTGGCATAAAATACGAGTGTTCAGGCCAACCGCTAACCGTTTATAACCATTTTTTTAACAACCGTTAATTGCTTTATAAAGCGGTTTTAATCGCCTTGCCTAAGGCAATTGCGGTTAGAAATTTTAGAGGTATGAAAAAGCGGTTATAACCGCTAATCGCCTTTATTTATATATAATTATATATAAATATATATTAATTATTTATATTAATTATATATATATATATAAAGTCCAAAACGACACTGCTTTGGCTGGAGAATAAGATGAAACCTCCCTAAGCCACAACCCCTTATTTAGACATTCATATAAGCCATTTAATGGATTTGGGCATTATGACTATGTATCTAAAATAAGACAAAAAAATAGCATGTTTTTCGGCTAATAGAGCAAAATAAGCCCAAAAAATATGGCAAAATAAGCCCAAAATATATGAAAAATGAAGGCTCAAAATATAGAAAAAGCCCAAAAGCTCATTTTAAAAAAATCGGTTATAACTGCTTGTTAGCAATTTGAATAACCGCAAACTGCTAGTTATAAAATAACCGTTAACCGCCTAGGCGGAGGCGGTTGTGGTTATTAAAAATCCGATAACCACTTAAGGCGGAGGCGGTTATTGCAAATAAACCTCTTGAACACTCCTAACGTGAAAGGAGAAAAAAGAAAAAGAAAAAAAAAAAGGAAAGTAATGAGTGACTATTCAGGGCCGGCTCAAGCCCTAGCGAGTTAGACCCTCGCCTAGGGCCCCCAATTTAATAATGTCAAAAAAAAAAAGTGGCCCAAAAAAATTTAAGGCCCATTTTTTTTTTTTTTCATAAGGCCAAAAAAAAAAAAAAAAGATCATCAAAATTTAAGACCTCAATTTAATAAGACCCCAATTAATAAGCCCATTATAAATTCTAAAAATAATTCAAGACAAATATAAAAAAAAAAAAAACCCGACAAAGCCTTAATTACACGCCTAAACCCTTTTTTACTTGCCATATCAACACACGCCTACTACCTAGTGCCTACACACCATCAACATGCTCTTCTTGGCATTTTTGTGTTTTTGGTGAGAAATTCTCATCGTTACAAATAAAATATTATTGATTTATTTTCTATTACGCCATCAACATGCTCTTTATGGCATTTTTGCGTTTTTGGTGATAAATTCTCATTATTACAAATAAAATATTATTGATTTATTTCTTATTTTATTATCTAGGGATAGGCAATGGCCAAAAACATGACTCCATGATTTAGAAGGTTTCCTAAAACATGATCTTGATGGTTTAGATTTATTTTAAGAGCTAAAAGTTTTAAAAGAAATTTTACAAATAGAAAAAAAGTGCTCCAATTGACATATTAAATTATATAAAAAGACTTAATTCTTTTCCAAATGCATGTATTGCTTATAGAATTTTATTGATAATACCTGTTACAGTTGATTCTGCAGAAAGAAGTTTTTCAAAATTAAATTGATAAAATCCTACTTAAGATCAACAATGTCACAAGAGAGATTAAATGGATTAGCCATATTATCAATTGAAAAAAAGATGTTAAAAAATCTTGAATATAAAAACTTAATCAGAAATTTTGCAACTCAAAAGGTGAGGATAATAAATTTTAAATAAAAATATAATATATATTTTTTTACTTAAAAAAGGTTACTTTAGGAAAAAAAAAAATTAGGCCCAATTTCAAAATTTTACCTAAAGCCTCAAAATACATTGAGCTGTGACTATTTATATAGTTAATTATAGTTAGTGGCAAGCATCATATTTTTCCACCATATATACCTACCCACTTTCACGCCACCCTACCTCATGTTTTTATTTTATTATTCTCTTTACTTTTTCCTTTAAGCTACTCACCCCGTGTGCCCACAACACCATTCAGCAAACCACCATTTCTTAAATGCGTAATATCACTTTACTTCGGAAGAGGGGGTGTTAAGAATTTGAATGTATTTATACAAGGATTCAATATTAATTTTATATTGTAAATATTTTTTTCATACGCTATTGACTTTATAATGTTAAATATCACATACACTATTCATTATTATCAAATAAAGAAACCAAGCACATGTCCCATAACTAGTGATATGATATGAGACTATCACTTTAATATGCCATAAAATAAAAAAATATTTTTTTTTAAGAAAACACCTACACACAAAGGACAAGGAACTAGTTGTCTTCTTTAAAAAAAAAAAAAAAAATGTAAAATATTGAGGTTGCTCTCTCGTTGAAGTGGGCATTAAGTAGAGCTGACCCAACCCTTGTGAACTGCGTCTCGATCCTTTGCCATTTTCCACTTTTCACCAATTCTCCTCAGGCCATGGCTGCTGGTGCCTCCACTTCTTCATCTTCTTCCTCCCATCCAAGCTGGACCTATGACGCATTCATGAGTTTTAGAGGCGAAGACTTATGCAAGAACTTCACCGACCATCTCTATTTTGCTCTAAGCCATGCCGAAATCAACACCTTCAAAGATGACAACGAGCTTTGAAGAGGAGAAGATATTACATCCGAATTGTTGTCAGCAATACAAAGGTCCAAAATCTCTATCATTATCTTCTCCAGAAACTACGCGGCCTCTAGGTGGTACTTGGAGGAACTTGTGAAGATCATGGAGTGCCGAAGAATAGTGAGGCAGCTGGTTCTACCTATCTTTTATGATATTGAACTGTTGGATGTGCGCAACCAGATGGGTAGTTTTGCTCAAGCATTTTTGAAACATGAAGAGCGTTACTTGTTGGATATAGACAAGGTATTGAGGTGGAGGAGAGCTCTGATTGAGGCTGCTAATTTGTCTGGGTGGGATCTAAGAAACACTGCAGACGGGTAAGTGTACTCTAGCCATTAGCCAATCATTTTTATATTTTAACTTTACTAATAGAGATTTCAAATTTGATGGACAAAATAATGATAATAGCACGATGGAACCGTATTCCTTGCAATGCATGTGTTAGAAGTCATTGCTCAATCTTATTGGCTTTAAGTAAGGAATAAGTCTAAATGTGATNAGTCATTGCTCAATCTTATTGGCTTTAGTAAGGAATAAGTCTAAATGTGATAAGAGTTTATGTTCAATATATATCAACTTTCATTTCATTTCTTTTTTTTTTTTTTTTTTTTAATTTTTTTTGTTTATTTATTTATTTTTTAACTTCTTTTTATTGGTTCTTTTGGTCCAATATATATACATAAAAGAGGTATACTTCTCTTTAGAAGTATCAAGGTTTAGTTGGGATTTGATGCGCAGATTTTCGTGTGAAAAAGGGAAAATTTTAGCAGCTAACTAAGTTGATATACAAAATTTTTACATAGATTTGCGTATGCAACATTATTTTATGGTATCTAAAGTTTAATTTCTTCAAATTTTGCCAAGTAGTATTTTCAGTACTAGTGTGTTAGGTATAATGTCCAATATATGCTGAATTTTTATCTGCCATCATGAAATATTTACTATTTTCAAATGGTTACTTGTATGATTTGACTCTACCTAATTTTCAAAATAATTTGCAGGCATGAAGCTAAATTTATTAGGAAAATTGTTGAAGCGATTTTAAGAGAAGTCAACAGCACGTACTTATATGTCACACTTTATTCGGTTGAAATAGATTCTCGCGTGCAAGCCATCACTTCATTGTTAAGGGTTGGAGCCAATGATGTCCGCATGGTAGGAATTTGGGGAATGGGTGGAATGGGGAAAACAACCCTTTCTAAAGCCATATACAATCAATTTTTTCATAGTTTTGAAGGCAAAAGTTTTCTTGCAAATATAAGGGAAACTTCTAAGCAACTTGATGGTCAGGTTCGATTACAGGAGCAACTTCTTTATGATATTGTGAAGACAAGCAAGATCAAGGTGAATAATGTTGATAGAGGAATTACTATGATAAAAGAAAGACTTCGTGATAGAAGGGTACTTGTTATACATGATGATGTAGACCGGTTGGAGCAACTCAATGCCATAGCTAGAAGTCGTGACTGGTTTGGCCTAGGAAGTAGGATTATTATAACAATTAGAGATGAGCAATTGTTAAAGGTGCTTGAAGTGGACGAAGTGTATACAGCCCAAGAAATGAGTGAAAATGAATCCCTGGAACTATTTAGTTGGCATGCCTTTAAGAATAGTTATCCCACCGAAGATTATATGGACTTGTCAAGAAGTGTTGTTGCTTATTCTAGAGGATTACTACTAGCTCTTGAAGTTTTGGGTTCTTTTCTATGTTTTAGGAGCATGCAAGAATGAAAAAGTGCATTGGAGAAATTGAAAAGGATCCCTAATGATCAAGTTCAAACAAAAACTAGAATAAGCTTTGATGCATTAAGTGATAGTAACCAAAAGGATATATTCCTTGATATATTGTGTTTTTTTATTGGAATGGACAAAAACTATGTTATACAAATATTGGATGCCTGTAATTTTTTCACAGAGATTGGAATTAGTGTCCTCATTCAGCGGTGTCTTCTTTCAGTTGTTGAGAAAAACAAACTCATAATGCATGATTTGCTTCGAGACATGGAAAGAGAAATTGTTCATGAAGAATGCCCCAACATACAAGGAAAGCGTAGTAGATTATGGTTGCATGAGCATGCAATTGACATATTTGCAAAGCAAGAGGTAAGTAAATGATGAATTATTTTTTTCCCTAAATTATTAACCTATTTAAATCACCTCTGAACTTTAAATGGTTGCAATTCACACTAGTAGAGTCCAATAAGGAATTATAATTCCATAAGTAGTAGTACTCCAAGCCCAAGTCTCAATTGAGTTAGACTTGTTTCTTAGTAGAGTTAGAGTGTTAGTTGGAGTTAATAGTCCATCCTAGTCCTAATCAGTCAGGTACTTGGATGATTTAAGAGTTTTATTTGGATTAGTAATTCTCTTTGAAATCAATCAGTAGCTCCTCTATTTAAAGGGGAGACTATTAACGAAGAAGTAGGTTTGAGAAAATTATACTCAAACCTTATTTTCGTCAAAAGGTCTAGGTTCCCTTATGAATCTAAAGGTCTAGGTCCCTTACGAATCTAATCTATTACTAGTGGGTTCGCATCAGTTTGTTTGGCCGGTTTTGGTTACATTTCAGTGGGTAGGGGCTGATTGTCGTTTCGTAACAGGTGAGTGGAGTGGCTAAAACTCCAAGTTCTATATGTGAGGCAGATTGGAGTTTGGGGAACAATGTGTTTTCTTTGTCTTTCTTTATATCAAATAAACGGTACAATTTATCTGGGTAGAGTTGTAAGGAAATGATTAGTCTCCATTCCCGTATCTCATTTTTACGGGAGAATTTTTTATTTCACAAGGCCCAGATTTGTTTTCTTTGCTAACTTCATTCTACAATTTTGTTACTTTCAAGCATGGTTATATTACATAGTACTTGCTTTGTGGTGGACACTACAAGCATGTTTATATTTCCTTTTTCAGGAAATTATACTTATTTTTCTACGAGATTTGCAAACACACCCCTTTCTTAAATTTTAAAAAGAGACAATTGATTCCTCCAAACTACGCAATACCTTCATATTGCTTTATCTGTTAAATTGGATAAAAAAGTTACTAATTTTGACTTCAAAGACTATTATACCCGGGATAAGATCGATATGTGGACAAAAAAAAAAATTAATACACCACGGCCTGGCCGTGGGGGAGGCCATGGCCAGAGATCCACGGCCTCCCCTAGCCATAGAGACGCACGACTTAACTGTGAGTCTCCCTAGACCCAGGGCTAGGCTGTTGTCATCATGGGTCTTGACTATGGAGACCCACAACCAGGTCATGTGTCTATGGCCAAGTGACCTATGACCAAGCTGTGAATCTCAATGGCATGGGGAGGCTACGTACGGTAGATTATTATCCTTATCATCCTCCTCATTATTATTATTATTATTTGTAAGGGGGATAATTGTATTTTTACACATCATGTGGGGGTGTATTGGTAAAAAAGATACCAATAAAGAGGGTAATTTGGAAGTGTTACGTAGTTTGAGAAAGTTGATTGTCACTTTTTAAAGTTTGGAATCTACAAATTGAGAGTTAGTTCAAGGGAATAAGTGTTGTTTTTCCTTCTTTTATTTTTTTTATAAGTACATTAAAAAGCTCTCAACTTCAATATACATAACTACTTTAAAGTTGCATCACACAAATTTTTTTCTTAGCAGGGATCAAAAACAGTTGAAGGACTTACTTTAAAATTACCAAGATTAAGTAGGGAGACTTTTAGTACAAAAGCATTTATAAAGATGGAGAGATTAAGATTACTCCACCTTGATCATGCACACCTTACTGAAGATTATGAACATCTTTCTAAAGATTTAAGGTGACTCCGTTGGCACGGATTCTCTGAAATTTTTTTTCCAAACAACTTTTACTCAAAAAACCTAGTTGCGATTGACTTGCGATATAGCAATCTCACACAAATTTGCAAAAATTCCAAGGTATATTATACTCATAACCATTAAGCCATAAGTTTTGCCATTTTTGGTGCTAATATTTTCTTTCTTTCTTTTCTCATTTGTTCAGCAATTGTTCGACAAGTTGAAATTTTTAAATCTTAGTCATTCCCATCACTTGGATCAGATCCCTAACTTTGCAAGACTCCCTAATCTTGAGAAACTAATACTCAAAGATTGTATGAGTTTGTTTGAGGTTCACCAATCTATTGGAGATCTTAATAATCTTGTTTTCGTTAATTTGAAAGATTGCAGAAGTCTTCAAAGTCTTCCAAAGAGTTTCTATAGGTTAAAGTCTCTTCAAACTCTCATTCTTTCTGGTTGTTCTAGACTTGACAATTTGGCTGAGGAATTAGGGGAGATGGAATCCTTGACAACTTTTCTTGCAGATGAGACAGCCACAAGACAAGGGCCAAGTACCATAGTACAACTAAAGAACCTCAAATACTTGTCACTATGTGGGTGTAAAGGATCACCATCTAAGTCACTCTCTTCACTCTTTTGGTCTTGGATATTCCCAAGGAAGAGTCCCAAGTCAGTCAATCTATTGCCTGCTTCACTACAAGGATGGAACTCACTAAGAGATTTAAATCTCAGTGATTGCAATTTATCAGATGATGCAATTCCTAAAGACCTTGGGAGTTTATGTGCCCTTCAAGATTTAGCTCTACGAAACAATCATTTTCATAGCCTGCCATCGAGCCTTTGTGTTCTTTCAAAGCTTCAACATCTCGATTTGAGTTATTGCACAAAACTTCAATCAATTCCAGATTTACCACCAAATTTGGAGGCAATTTGGGCGTTAGAGTGCACGGCGTTGGAAAGAATGCCAAATGTATCAAATAACTTGCGTTTGGAAGATGTGCATCTCCCTAACTGCAATAAATTAGCCGAAATTCCAGGCTTGGGTAAGCAGTTAAAGGGCATTGTTGACCTGGAGAATTGCAGCAATTTAACAAATAATTTTAAAGAAAGGTTCTCTCTCTCTCTCTCTCTCTCTCTTATTAGTTTATATTATTGGTTAGGGCATTCACAATGGAAGAGCTAATTTTTTATGTAAAATAACTCCTCAAAACTTAATTTATCTAGTTTAGCTAATAACTTTTTAAAGGCGTAATGCATCCGATTAGTTATATTTTTATCTATTTCATTTAATTTTTTAATTTTTTATAATGATTTTTTTTTCTTAAATATCTTATTTTTCAATTTTTGAGAAAAAAAGTGATGTGGAGAGAGAAATAATAGGAGAAAATTTTGAAAAAAATGAGATGTGAAAGAGAAATAGTAGGAGAAAATTTTGAAAAAAGAGAAAACAGGTGAGAAACAATAAAAAAAAAATGTGGGGAAAAATTTTTGGGAGAGATAGTTGGAGAAAAAAAGACGTGATAAGAAAATTTAGAAAAATAGCTCATTGAATAATGCCGCTACATATATCTTTTTTTTTTTTAGCTCATTTAACAAAATATCTATTATACATTTTTTTTAGCTTCTCTAATGTAGAGGGTATTTTGTCAATTTAAAGAACTATTTTAGATGAAAATATTATTTAACTCATCCATTGTGAATGCTCTTATATGCATAATGCGTTTGGTGGTCACTTACAGGAATGGACTTTGAGTGGATGTCATAGTGTGTATGGCATTTTTCTGGAAATGTCGCATGAAGATCACATTTGGCAATTCAATTTCCCTAACAGTAAGTTCAACTTGGAGGCCGGTGATGAAGTAGAGGTTATTGCAGATTTTGGGTCAGAAATCGATGTTAAGAAGATAGGGGGTTTGCCTGGTATACAAAAGGGTTATTGATGGAAAATGATTCATTATGCCTCTACATCGAATAAGGACACAATTGTTTTCAGTGACGATGGAGATGCGTCCATAGATCAGGTTGTGATCGAGTCTAAAATAGGCCTCAGTGATGATGAAGTAGAATCGAGCCATGGTTGCTTTGACGATGAACGAGGTGCTAAGAGATTGAGGTGTGAACATAATACCGATGATAAAGCAGAAACAAGCCATGGTTGCTTTGACAACGATCGAGAGGCTAAAAGATTGAAGTGTGATCATAGTGCTGAAATGAGAATAGGTGACGATTGAACAAAGAAAGCTCATATCACAAATAAGTAAGTGCATTTCATGATTCTTTCTCATTTGGACCCTTTTGATTTTTTTCACTAATTATTTGAATAATGAATTTGGGTTTCTCGATATATGATCTGTATTCAAAGATTTCAATGTTGTCCCTATTTTTCTTTTCATCTTTTCTACATTGATTCTTAAGTTATTTTAATGATTTCTTGAGGCTTTAGTGGAATATTTTTGAATTTCAATTCTTAATGATTCTCTTTTACGATTGTTATTGTTTTGATCTTTGTTTGTTATTGTTCCTGTATGTTTTGTTGTAGTTATGTTGTTTATAGAAATATTATATCGATTTGGTGATAATGGCAGAGAAATTATGGATGTGAAGCATCTTCTTGATAAAAACCAGCCATTTTGTTTGAAATGTCTCTCAAACATTTAACTTCTATAATTAAGTTCAAAAAATTTCTAGGAAAAGAAATTCCTATAGAACATTTTAGCTACACCTGTTGCGGGTATCATGTTGGCAGAATTTTAGCTACACATTTTAGCTTCACCAGTTGGCAGAATTTTGGTATCATGTTGGTGCCCTATCATGTTTAGATGGCTTATAAAACCAAAAAAAAAAAAACGTTTAGGCAGGGAGGTGAAATAATTTGAATATAATACAATATATATACAGGGCCGGCCCAATGTATTTGGGGGCCTTAGGCAAAATTTTGGAGTTGGGGCCTTTTTTTTTTGAAATATTTAAATATTAATTAAATAATATTTATTTTAATAATATTATTATTAAAATCCCCCCTCTCTCTCCTTTGCTGACAGAGGAGAGAGAGGGGGATTAAAAAGACCCAAAAAAAAAAAATAATGTGCCATATTTGTTTTGGTTTTTTTTTTTTTTTTTGGAGTTAATTGGTCTTATTTTACAATGGGCTTATTATATTGGGGCCTTATTTTAGAGGTTTTAAGTTTTTAAGGAAAAAAATTTTGGGCCTTATTTAAAAAAAAGGGCCTTAAGTTAAAAAAAAAAAAGGCCTTATTAAAAAATTTTTGGGGCCTTATTAAAAAGTATTTTGGGCTTCATTTATTGGAGGCCCTAGGCAATGGCCTAACTTGCCTAGCCATTGGGCCGGCCCTGTATATATATATATATTTTGGTGCAAATCTATTCTAGGTATTGACTAGGAATGATTTATATGTATGTTTTTAAATAAAACACGTGAGAAAATGAATCTAATAGCTTCCTTATCATACGGACTCACAGTGTAATAATCGCTAACAACCACCTAATCGGATAACTACAAATAACTGTATAACCGTCTAAGTATTTTGCAGTTAATCATAAAAGGGATTAAATAATTACCGAGTAACAAGTAACCAAATATATATATATGAAAAATGATAAAGTTATAACCCAAATCCACTCGTCCAAACTTCTTTCATACGTATCATTTCATTCAAACAAAAAAAAAAAGGGAAATCTAATACTTGTTCAGTTGTTCCCCAAATTCAAAAAATTTGAAATCTAAATACTAGTTCCCCAAATTCAAAAATTTGCAGAACCTAATACTCTTTCCTGCTGCTCTCCCTCCCTCGCTCACCCTCTCACTCCGGCGAGGTCTTCGGCCACCGGCGAAGTTGTCCCTCCGTCACTACTGTCTCTCTCACTCCGGCGCAAGGTTCTATCCACTCTCTTTCCCGCTGCTCTCCCTCCCTTGCTCACCCTCTCTCTCACTCCAGCGACGTCTAGGGCCACCGACGAAGCTCTCCCTCCCTCGCTCTTGTCTCTCTCACTCCGGCGCAAGGTTCCGTCCACTCTCTCCCGCTGCTCTCCCTCCCTTGCTCACCCTCTCTCTCACTCCGGCGATGTCTACGGCCACCGGCAAAGCTCTCCCTCCCTCGCTCCTGTCTCTCTCACTCCGGCTCAAGGTTCCGTTCACTGGCGAAGAAGAGCGGGGCTTGCTCTCCCTCCCTTGCTCCTGTCTCTCTCTCACTCCGGCGAAGCCGAAGGCTCTCTCTCTCCTCCATGTGCAAAATCTAGGGCTTTTTGAACATTATTGGCTGCTAGTGAGGAAATTGAAATGCAGAAATCTTTTGACTCTTCTGCCAATAATTCTGAACCATGTAAATCAGTCAAAGCTAACAACAAACTAGGACCCATCAACAACAGCAAAACAAATTGCAGACGAAAGGTCTTGACAAAGACTTCTGGTTTCTAACAGATCATGAGGTCAAATTCTAGTAAGCACCTAATAATTTGTTGAGAGTCAAAACCTGTCTTTAAAAATTCCTAGGACAAAAAAAGTGCATTTACTTTGTTGATGTCACAAGGCCTTCATAAGATTCTTGGTGATAACCAAAGGGAAGTGTTAACATCTGTGCCGCCCCCTGAAGAACTAGTCACTATAGGGACTCCATGTGATCGATTGTATAGCGTGGATCAATCTAATATACAAACCATAACACCTCATAGAACCACATATGCCACCCAATGTGAACCAAGTTCCAAACTTGTCCAGTTGATACGATCTATTACTTCTTGAAATTGAACCAATTTTGACTAATCTGAACAGCTAGTACAGTATTGATTTATAGAAGTGTGAAACCAAAAGTAGGGCTTGCTACATGAACAAATCAAAGATATGTAAAGGAAAATTTAGATTATCAATATTTCACCGACTAGCAGTTAATAGAATAATTGCAAACATACCATATCTTTCTTGAAATTCAGGTGTGCTCTGTAAGAATTCCAACCCAGGATGGGTTGACAAAAGCTCTAGAAGAACACGTTTGAAGTCTATCTGTGCACGAATCCCGTAAATGAAAACATAAATTGAAGAAGAGAATAACAAAGTGAAAGTTGGCATACAAGAACAGGTTGGCACAGAGGAATAGTTGGAAAAACAAACCTGAGTAAGGTATTTGCATCCTGGCTGCCTTAGAATTTCGAATATTTTAGTTTCTGTATCCATTGTCAGGATATTGCCATCAATCCAATACTTAATAAATGCATCCCTACAAACAAGTAATCTAATTAACCATACACGTATCAGGTAATTATTTAAAGATGCAAATGCACTCAGCAAAAATGACTTAGGATGCTTCAGTAGATCAATAATTATGCAACCAAATAATATAAATCCTCTCCATAATAAGCATATATGTTCAGTCAATATGATAAACCCACCTGACTCCACAACCAAGCATCATTACTAAAATTAAAGTATTTTTCATCGAGTACATCACAAAACGACTCCATATTTACAAGTAAACCTCATGTATGAAAACGTATTAGATAAGTCGTCAGAATCCCAAATCGACAACTAAGAGAGACAGAGACAAAGAGAAACAGAGAGAGAGAGAGAGTCACTGGATATAAATCGATCCATTGCTGAACTTAGGACGTCTTGGAGGGCGCCGGAGAGAAAGAGATAGGGAACTGGAGATGGAGAGGGGGAGACTGGCGGGGGAGAGGAGAAATATTGAGGGGGAAAAGTATTGGGGGACTAGGCGCGAGAAATAAGAGGAACTGAGAGCGGGAACAATATTAATTAAGAGGTGCTGGTTTTAGAGGAGATTGACACCAATTAATAGTGACGATTTTAGAAAAATCGGCACCCTTTAAAAAGAGTGTCTGTTCTATAATAATCGACACAAATTAATAGTAACAGTTTTAGTGAAATCGATACCCCTTAAAAAAGGATGTCGGTTCTACAGTAACCAACACCAATAAATGGTGACGGTTTTATTGGAACCAACACCCTTAAAAAAGGAAAGGGATCATCTCCATTTCAAATGAAATGGAGAGGAGCCATTTAGGCCAAATAATGGGATATAGTTGTCATTTTTTTAAAAAAAAATGTAGATATTTTTGACATCTACATTCCACCATTTAGCTTAAATGGCTCATCTGCATTTCAAATGAAATGGAGGGGATCCCTTTCCCTTAAAAAAGGGGTGTCGGTTTCACTAAAACTGTTATCATTAATTGTTGTCAGTTTTAAAACCATCACCTCATAATATTGTTAGTGTTGGTTCCTTAAAACGACAATATACTGGCTGTCACTAAATCTCTATTTTTTTTTTTTGTAGTGACAGAAGCCCCAAGAAATCTTTGAAACAACTTCAGAATCAGTATAAAAAATATTAAAAAAAAAATGTTTTGAGAATCCATATTGAAATATTTGAATACAGATCAAATGTGAAGAAATCCTGATTTATAATTCAAATAATTAGCGAAAAAAAAAATTAAATGATTATGTTCACACCTCAATCATTTTAGCCTCATGATCATAGTCAAAGCAACCATGGCTTGATTCTGCTTCATCATCACCAAGGCCTCTTTTAGACTCAATCGCAACCTGATCTATAGCTGATGCATCTTCATTGTCATTGACAACAATGGCATCCTTATTCAATGTACAGGCAAAATGATATAACATTTTTCCGTAAGAAACCCCTATACTTTTAACATCCATTCTTGACCCAAAATATGCGATAATCTCTACTTTGTCACCAGCATCAAAATTGGACCGACCTTTAGGAACATTGGCTTGCCAAACGTGATCTTCATCATCATGGTTGATTAACTCTAGCTTAAATGTTAATGGTGTTTCACTCCGAATCGTACTCTTGGTATAATTGATTACTGTAATACTATTGTCAGGTTGAAGATCTACTTTCTTATAAGGACATACTGAATAAACAATGCATACAAAGAACCCTTCAATATTATCATCAATAATGCGAGGCACTTCAAAACGTACGGATGGCCCCTCATCGTTATACGTACACCAATAAGGAATATCATTGCCACGCAGATAATTGTACAAAGGAGAACCAATTTTATTTAGAGGCCATTCCTGTACAATCAAAACCATGATGTATATAAGCACTACTATGAAAAAAATACTTATTTAGAGAGAGAGAAAGAGACAGAACCTGCAGGATGCTTTGTTTAAAAGTATTTGTTAAATTGCAGCACCCTCCCATGTGAATGACCCAAATGGACGTCAACAACTTAATGAAGCCAGGAATCTCGACTAATTTGTTGCAATTAAGGAGGAACAAAAATTTCATATTTGACATATTCGATACATTTGGCATTCTTTCCAACCCTGTGCAGCTTGTTGCATACAGATGAACCAAACTTCGTGGTAAAACTGGAATCGACTGAAGCTTTGTGCAATAATTCAAATTGAGCTTTCGAAGCTTCGAAAGACCACCGATGCTTGATGGTAGGCTATGAAAATGATTGTTTTCTAGATCTAAAGATCGTAGGGAACATAAACTGCCAAGATCTTTAGGAATTGCGTCACCTGATAAATTGCAATCTTTGAGACATAAATCTGTAAGTGAGTTCAAGCCTTGTAGCGAAGCAGGCAATAGACGGATTGACTCAGGAGTTTTCCTTGGAGATATCCAAGACCAAACGAGTGAAAGGAGCGACTTAGATGACAATCCTTTACACCCACACAACGACAAGCAAGTGAGGTTCTTCAATTGTATTATGGTACATGGCACTTGTCTTACAGCAGTGTTATCAGCAAGAAAAGTTCTCAAGGATTCCATCTCTCCCAACTCATTAGGCAAATTTTTAATTTTAGAACAACCAGAAAGAATGAGAGTTTGAAGAGATTTCAACCTATAGAAACTTATTGGCAAACTCTCAAGACTTTTGCAATCTTTCAAATTTACCAAATTAAGATTAGTAAGATCTCCGATGGAATGGTGAACCTCTAGCAAACTCATACAATCTTTGAGCATTAATTTCTCAAGATTAGGGAGTCTTGCAAGGTTTGGTGTTTGAGTAAGGTAATGTGAATGGCTGAGATTTAGGAATTTCAACTTCTCGAACAATTGCTGAACAAATGAGAAAAGAAACAAACAAAAAATATTAGCACCTAATACATTAAAACTTATGGCTTAATGATTATGGGTATAATATACCTTGGAATTTTTCCAAACTTGTGTGAGTTTGCTATATCGCAAGTCAACCGCAACTAGTTTTCTTAAGTAAAAGTTGTTTGGCATAGACGTTAGAGGGAATCCATGCCAACGAAGCCACCTTAACTCTTTAGAAAGATGCTTATAATCTCCAGTGAGTTGTACATGATCAAGTTGGAGTAATCTTAGACTATGCATCTTTATAAATGCTTTTGTACTAAAATTCACCTTACTTAATCTTGGCAATTTTAAAGTAAGTCCTTCAACTGCTTCCGTTCCCTGCTAGAAAAAGATTTATGTGCAACAATTTAAAAGTGGCTATATTAAAGTCGAGAGTTTATATATATATACACTTGTTTTCTCCAATTAACACTCTATTTACAAATACCTTCCAAACTTAAAAAACTGACAATCAACCCCCTCAACCAACGCAACACTTTTTAGGTTACCATATTTGTTAATATTTTATGTAATATTGGATGAAAATTCACGGCTTAGCCGTGGAAATTCACGGCTTAGCCGTGGGTCACAATGCTCAAAGACCCACAACCCAGTTGTGGGTCCAGATGTATGGGCATGACCCAAATTAAGAAAACAAAAATTTCAATTAAAGGGATGAATTTCAATAATTTAAAGTTTAGAGTTGATTTGAAATAGGTTATGGGGTAAAATATAATTTATCTTCTTTTCTTCTTTTAAATAGTGGAAGTTCTTACCTCATGGTTTGCCAATACATCAAGTATATCCTCATGTCGCCATAATCTACTACATTTTCCTGGTTTCTTGAGGTATTCTTCACGGACAATTTCTCTTCCCATGTCTTGGAGCAAATTATGCATTATGAACTTGTTTTTCTTATCAACTGAAAGAAGACACCGCTGAATAAGGACACTAATTCCAATATTTGCAAAAAATCCACATGCATTCAATATTTGTGTGACAAAGTCTTTGTGCATTCCAATAAAGAAACATGATATATCAAGAAATATTTCCTTTTGAGTACTATCACTTAGTGCATCAAAGCTTATTCTAAGTTTTGTTTGAATTTGATCATTAGGGATCACATTCAATTTCTCCAATGTGTCTTTCCAATCCTGCATGCTCTTAGAGAATAGAAAAGAACCTAAAACTTCAAGAGCTAGTGGTAATCCTCCAGAATAAGCAACGATACTTCTTGACAATTCCATATAATCTTTGGTGGGATAACTATTCCTAAAGGCATGCCAACTAAAGAGCTTCAGAGATTCACTTTCACTCATTTCTTTGGCTGCATATACTCCGTCCACTTCAAGCACCTTTAGCAATTGCTCATCTCTAGTTGTTATAATAATTCTACTTCCCGGGCCAAACCAATCACGGCTTCCAGCTATAATTTTGAGTTGCTCTAATTGGTCTACATCATCAAGTATAACAAGTACTCTTCTACCACAAAGTCTTTCTTGTATCATAGTAATTCCTCTATCAACGTTATTCACCTTTATCTTCCCTGTCTTCAAGATATCAGAAAGAAGTTGCTCCTGTAATCGAACTTGACCATTAGGTTGCTTTGAAGTTTCCCTAATATTTGCAAGAAAACTTTTACCTTCAAAACTATGGAAAAGTTGGTTATATATGACTTTAGAAATGGTCGTTTTCCCTATTCCGCCCATTCCCCAAATGCCTAACATGTAGACATCATTGGCTCCAACCCTTAACATAGAAGTAATGGCTTGCATGCGAGAATCTATTCCAATTGGGTAGAGTGTGACATATATGTATGCGTTGTTGACTTCCCTTGAAACCACTTCAACAATTTTCCTAATAAACTTGGCTTCATACCTGAAAATTATTTTGGAAGTTAGGTAGAGTCAAATCAAATAAGTAAGCATTTGAATATAGTAAATATTCCGGTAGATAAAAGCTTAGAGCATGATTTGGCAATTATCCCTAACACACTGGTACTTAAAATGCTACTTTGTCAAAATTTAAAGAAACTAAACATAAGATACCATAAATTTTTGTTGCATATATATGTGAGTCTATGCAATCATTTGTGAGTATCAACTTAATTAGTTGCTAAAATTTCCCTTTTTATCATGCATGGTTATATTATTACAAAATTTCTCTGTTATACCCTCCAAGTTATGCATGGTCATCAAGAATTTTATCATTCCTATACTATTTCCTGTTTCAATTAAATCCCTGAAAGCATCAAATCTTTATGTAAACTTCCTATTGAAATGAGTCATATGTGGGAAAAGCAAGGCATATTCAACAACTCTTCTCCTCACGCTTTAATAGCCCTTGCAAGATTGTTGTTAATTGAGATTAATTCAACTTGATTAATCAATATTGTTTTTGTCCGCCAAATTTAAAATTTATAGTAGTAAAGTTAAAGATCTAAAAATGATTGGCTAGAGCACACTTACCCATGTGTTGTGTTTATTAGATCCCACCCTGACAAATTAGCAGCCTCGGTCAGAGCTCTCCTCCACTTGAGTACCTTGTTTGTGTCCAACCGGTAATGCTCTTCATGTTCTAAAAATGCTTTTGCAAAACTACCTGTCTGGTTGCGCACATATGACGGTTCAACATCGTAGAAGATAGGTAGAACCAGTTTCCTCATCGTTCTTCGGCACTCCATGATCTTTACAAGTTCCTCCAGGCACCACCTTGAAGCCGCATAGTTCCTGGAAAAGACGATGATATAAATTTTAGACCCTTCTATAGCCGATAACAATTCGGATGCAATATCTTCTCCTCTTTGGAGCTTGTTGTCATCTTTGAAGGTGTTGATTTTGGCATCTTTGAGAGCTAAATAGAGGTGGTCGGTGAAGTTTTTGCGTGTATCTTCACCTCTGAAACTCAAGAAAACGTCGTAGGTCCAGCTAGTATGGGAGGAAGAAGATGAAGAGACAACGGCACCAGCAGCCATGGCCAAAGGAAAATTAGGGGAAAGTGGAAAATGGCAAATGAGACGCAGTTTAGAAGGGTAGGGTCAACTCTTATCTTTTTTGTTTTTTGGGTAGATAATGCATGAAGAACTTGGTTCTTTTGTTCATACCAAAAGGAATGGCTGAGTAGTAATTTGTGTTTGT
This sequence comes from Carpinus fangiana, assembly GCA_006937295.1. NCBI lineage: Eukaryota > Viridiplantae > Streptophyta > Magnoliopsida > Fagales > Betulaceae > Carpinus > Carpinus fangiana. Next base: position 285,740 of record VIBQ01000024.1, on the reverse strand, counting down.
ACGAAATTATATTGAAATATAAGTATAAAATCATATAGTCAATTTTAAACAATTAATTTAATTAAATTGATCACCCTATCACTAAAAAAAAAAAAAAAGATTAGTAACGTGTATACTGTTCATCATTTTTACCATGTCATCATTTAGTAACGGGTCACTTTTGTGTCACATTACTAAATATTTTTGGTCCATTTGGTAACGTGTTAAATATGCCATGTTACCAAATGGCAACGTGTCACTTCACACGGTACAAAAGGGTAATGTGGCATTTTAACACATTATATTGTTCATCATTTTTATCACGTCACCATTTAGTAACTTGTCACTTTTGTGCCATACGACTAAATTTTTTTGGTCCATTTGGTAACGTGTTAAAAATGACACGTTACCAAATGGTAACATGTCATTTCACATGTTACAAAAGGGTAATGTGGCATTTTAACCCGTTACCCTTTGGTAACATGTGAAAACGACAAGTTGCCAAAGGGTAACATGTCGTTTTTACACGTTACCAAAGGGTAACATGTTAAAATGCCACATTACCATTTGGTAATGTGTCATTTTCACACGTTACCAAAATAATAACCTATTAAAAAATTATTTTGATAATAATAATATATTAAATAAAATAATACTAATCTATTAAAAATAAAATCACATTCATTAAACTAACATATTAGATAAAATAACAATAACAGTAATAATAATATATTAAAAATACGATCACATTCAATATTAGACTAACATTTTTTTTTAATGCCTCAATATATAGTGGCATGAGTAACGTGGATCCGGAATGGCATGGCGTTTGCATAAATTAAATTGGTCATTATTATATTGATCATTTAAAATTACATGTTTTTAAACCACTTGGACAGCAAGGACTGGAGCCTCCGAGAAAGGGTTGACATAATGGCTAGAATGTCATGCTATAAAGGGGGATATATATATAGAGAGAGGGAGAGAGAGAGTGAGAGAGAGAAAGAGAGAGGCCCTCACCAAAATAAAATATTGTCAAAGTTTAATGAGTAATTTAATACTATATATATTTTTAGGGTTACTATATATATATATTAATGCTAGCTAGGGTTAATTACTATATATGTAGGACTATATATATGTTAGGGTTACTATATATATAGCTAGTAACGGGGCCTTGGTCGGGGTTACCATATATATAACCCTAGATATATATTAAATAAGCTAGTTACTATATATATATATATATATACAACGTTGTACATATATATTAATGCTAGCTAGGGTTAATTACTATATATGTAGGACTATATATATGCTAGGGTTACTATATATATAGCTAGTAACGGGGCCCTAGCCGGGGTTACCATATATATAACCCTAGATATATATTAAATAAGATAGTTACTATATATATATATATAGGAAAATGCTAGGGGTTCTCCTCGTAGGTTCTCCTGGTGTTCACCCAGTCATACGTAAAACATGATTTAAGAAAAAATAAAATTGTAGTGGCCTCCACCACCGTTTTTTTAGGCATTAGCACCAAATTTGAGGCATTAGTACCAAATTTGTGAGGCATTAGCACCAAAATTGAGGCATTAGCATCAAATTTAGGATGATCAAATTCAAAACCTTCCATCTTTAGGTTTTAGTTTTGAATCCAAAAACAAGTTTTAAAGCATTATAACACAACTATTAACTAATAAAAATTAATCTGTTAGCAAAAAAACGGTATTACAATTTTATTTTTCCTTAAATCATGTTTTACGTGAGACTGGGAGAACGCTAGGAGAACACTACAGGGAGAACCCCTAGCAAACCCCATATATATATATATA
>VIBQ01000024.1:239017-282371 GCA_006937295.1 Carpinus fangiana | reverse complement strand
TTTTTTTTTTTTTATGGACATGTCACCGTCCACAAGTCCGGTCCCAAGTTAAATTTTATTTTTACGTTCAATAACATTATAATTTTATTTAATTGATGCATGATATATACGGTAATTTATTTACCTATTTGATGGGGGGTTTTAGGAATAAAAGAGAAAACTAATGGTTTTCAAATTAAAAGTAGTACTAGTCCTCCTTGTGAAAATATTGATTTTCAAATAATATTGTTATTATTATTATTTTTGTATATTTTTTCTATATGTGGATGTGGGGTGTGAAGTGCTCATTATGTAATTTGGGAGTTTGGATTTAGATTTGCTCTATGATTTAGTTGACTATGTTTTGTGGGAATTTGGGGACGTCATGGATAATCTAGAGCATGGCTTTTGGAATTTTTTTTTAGAAGTTTAGATTTTTGCTTTCAATTCATTGTTGAAGCTTTATTTCTTAAATTCATTGTGTTTATGATTCGTATTAGGTTCATATTGTGTAGATGTGTTTTGGGGTATAGTTTAAATACAATTTTGCTGTCAAGTTTCAATAAAATTATTTAGGATATAGTTTAAAAATGAACCTACATTAACCAAAAAACTAAATTTGCCTTATAATTTTGTTTACGTAAATGTTATCAATATATATATATATATATATAAGGAAACTAACCTATATTTATTTAGGGTCCCTATAACTAACCTATGTTGATTTTATAAAAAACTAAATAACAAAACAAATGACCTAGATTTATTTTGTTTAGGGTCTCAATAACAAACGTAGGTAAATTAATCAGCTTTTTATGTACGTAGTAACACTATGGATAAGAGTTGGATGACGGTGCCTAGGTCTACGAAGGAATACAGAGACAGGTGTAGATCATCGTGGACTTTGCAATTCGAAACTGTAGGACTCCAGATTGTCTAATTGTTTGTCTGTGTAAGATGTGTCGCCTGTTACCGCTGAGTATTGTACTCGACCACTTGCTAGGCCTGTATATGCTCCTGTTGAAGGCTCAAATTTGAGTCCACCAGCCACAGATGCAGGTGCAAGCACAGATCAAGGTAGCAATATGCACGCTATGTTGCGTGATTTATTTGGCATGCATGATGTCAGAGAAGACAACTGTGAGCCTCAACCCGGGGTGCAGGGTGATGAAGAACACCTTGTTGATGATGAAGCTGACGGGGGTGAAAGTTGGAAAAAGTACAAGGACTTGCTTAAAAAGGCAGACAAGCCACTTCACGATAAGACCAGACATAACAAACTTAGTGCCACTATTCATTTTTACAACTTGAAGTGTATGGGTGGAGTCAGTAACACAACTTTCTCGACTTTCTTCAAGTTCTTCAATCAGTTGTTGCCTGATGATGGTGGGGCTTTACCTGTTAATACATATGAGGCCAAAACATTTCTAAGGGACATGGGCCTCGGGTATGAGAAGATTCTGGTATGTCGCAATAATTGTATGTTGTTTTGGAAGGGCAATAAAGACTTACATTCATGTGTTAAATGTGGACAATCTAAGTGGAATGATGAAATTCAGTTAGACGAGGATGGCCAACCTATATCGTCGAGTAAGAGACGTCCAGTCAAGGTGTTGTGGTGGTTTCTAATCATATCAAGATTGCAGAAACTATTTATGTTGCAGCATACCGCGACCCATATGAGGTGGCATGCAAACGGCCGCACAAATGACGTCGTATTGAGGCATCCAGCCAACGATGAAGCGTGGAAGTCATTTGATAATTTATATCCAAATTTTTCATCAGACAGCAGGAATGTACGGCTTGGCTTAACTTCGGATGAATTTAATCCTTTTGGCAATATGAGCACATTCCACAATACTTGGCTTGTAATGCTTGTACCATATAGCTTGCCTCATTGGATGTGCATGAAACAAACGTTATTTATCTTATCCCTGATTATCCCAAGCCCATGTTCACTTGGAATGGATATAGATGTAACGCCCCCAAAATTAGCCTCGGCTAATCCAGTGGAGTCATTGGCAATTTACCCGTTCTAGCCAACTTGTGACTAAACGAGAAATCACCGTTATAAAACTGTCAGAGTAAATGCAAGGGAAGGTGAATAAATCTGAGTCACTATAATTCATCAAGTAGGAATATAGAGCTACTAAGTAATAAAAACAAACCTATAATTATAAGTAAAGCATAACCAGTCAAGTAGTAGCATCTCTTACCACTTCCATAGCAGTAAGCTAGGTTAGTGGTTAGACTTATGCGGTTAAGGAATAATAACCGCATAAGTCTAACGACTTAGTAAGTAAACCTTACACTTAAGTATGACATGAGCCCAATTAATGAAAGTAAACGTACAATTTGAGTAATAACCAAAAAGAGGGCATTACCTCCGCTAATACACCATTTAATAGGTTTTAGGGTTTTCAAAGCTTATGGTGTAGAACCGGTGATAGTTACCTAAGTGTTTTAATGCAAAAAAGACTAATATATTATAAGTCATAACTCCCATACATGGTCTACCCGAGATATTAACCATTCTCAGTAGGGTTGGTGCTGTCCCGAGGGACCTATAATACAATGCCAGGGCCCCAGCCATTACACAACATACCGTACATAACATTAGTGGTACGATCAAGTCCGATCTTGAGTGGCCCACACCAATTAATGACGCCCATCCTATAGTGACTGAATTACTGGGAATGGTTGCACCGTAGTCACGAAACCAATGGATCTAAAGCCCCTATGTAACACACACATTTGATCATAATACGCAGTTTATATAGTAAACCCATGACTATTCATACCGCACATACCGGCGTACCATGTCTTACGTTACATCTTAACAGTTTAATTAATAATGCAGTTACTGAGTAATTACAGAAAGTAGGCATGCTCATATCATACTCGTGGTCAGTCAACTGACATATCCCACATTTTATGTAAAAAGGGTGTAAGTGTCTACTTATCTTGCGCATTCAAGCGAATCCTCCGACCAAGCTAATTCCTATTATAACAGATACAAGACATCGTTATTTTAAGCCTTACAAAACCTAGAAATATAGCTAAGCCCAAGCATACAAGTGTGAAACTTAAGATCCGGTGCTCTACCCACTAACCGTATGTCCTGCCTCAATGGCGTACGTCCGCTCAATGTGTTAAGCACACCATTTTAAGATTCGGATAGTGCATGTTTCTAATGCATTTTTAGACCTCTAAACCTCTTCTAAGCTAGCAAGACAGCACATGCAACACAAGAAATCACAACACAACGAATCTTTAAGAAAATCCTTTGAAAACGTCATTATCTTTAAAGAACATTTAATGAATACTTGGAAAACCTCATTAAGGCTAAAATACACAATAAAACAGTGCTAAGCACAAGGGAACATAACTTACCCCGAAGCTAAGCGTGGATATGGTCTCCCCTTCTCGGAAACTCCTCCTTGAAGCTCACTCTCACCAATTTCTCACTCAAAATTCAAAGGAATGATTTTGGTAGCCTAGGGACATACCAGGGGAAGGAAACAAGCATTAGAAATGAGAGGCCTCATTCAATTTTAGCCTCATGATCATAGTTTCTCTTTTTCTTCAACTTTGGTCCCGCTGGTACCTCTCCTCTAACGATACCTTCGGCTGGGGGGTATTTCAAACGAGCAGCTAGCGCCGATTGAGAAAAGATGGCATTGAATTCCATCTCCAAAGCATGTTCCACAGCGTACTTCAGCATCTCTCATATATAAGCATCTTCGCTCTCATTTAAAATGGGCTCCTCTTACCCTGAAGATGAAAGGCAAGGAGCCTCCCGTGGAACTCTCAGGTCTGCAACGATCTCCATAGCAGAAAATTCCCAATCACCTTGAGCCAAAAAGAACTTGTCTTTTCAATGTTTATTGCTAGAATATCCAGATAGAAGGATAAATTTGGTCTTCTAATGACCCTAGAAGTTAAAAGTGAACTCGGACCTGGGATTCCCCAATGGTTTGTATATCTTCAAAAACTCTCGAACCGAGAGTTCATGTCCTTCTCCAAGGACCCTCGGTCAAATAATCATGCAAGTGAAGAAAGTCCGCCAAGCATTAGGAGCCAATTGATGAGGAGCTATCTGAAGATGATGAAGCATCTCTTTCACCACTCTCTAAAAAGGGAACCGAAAACCTGCCTCGAACATATCCTCATATACGCAGACTTCGTGCTCATCTTCATGAACCATTGCACCCTCATTCTTCGTATCAAAATGCAACTTCACAGAAGATGGAATGGAATATGCCTTGCGAAGTCAGGGTTTGTCAGTGCAAGTTATCTTAGTTCTCCAAAGTCCTGGGTAAGAGGTGTCCACAGTATTGGTAGTGTCGGTTTCTTTTCAACCCATTCTTGTGGAAAGCTCAGACACAAAACTTTGAGGATTAAAGAAATTTAGAGATTGAGATGAAAGGTAGGAAGCCCACAGATGAATCTTATCCATGGAAGGTTCAAGGATGGGAAGAAGAAAATCTAGATATTTCAGAAGAGGGTTGTCATAGTTAACAAAATATTTTGTAGAAGGAATAATCTCTACAAAAGCTTGAAAATACATTGATCGCAGGAAGAAATATTGAGCAATATGACTTAAATTAAACCAAGCCAGAATCGAAGGAAGAAACAGATGAATGGAATCGAAAGTTCTTTTTGAACTGGAAAAGAAGAGGAAAAGATGGAGAGATGAGAGTTCTAAAAAATTCAAAAATTAAAAGCTCCTCGAAAGCAACGGCGTCATCCGTACTAGTAGCCGGCCCTGAGTCACCACTTGTCTAAAGATTGGGAACTGTGCTTCCATTAAGATCGTCGGATGAATCTCTTTTGAAGACTATGCCTCCACCTAAACCCTAGGTAATCAAAATATCATTCCAGCCACTCCTATATTGACTTTGGCGATTCCTCTTCCAAAACCCTAAAGAAACTAAGCGTAAATTTCCTAAAGTCCTTCTAGAAATTGAGCCCGAACAAAGGCCCATTAAAGTACTAAGAAAACCCGGCCCGTTTGAATGTTATTTCAAACTATTGGATCCTCAGCCCTACCGAGGATCGGACCCATTATTGAATCCTCGGTAACATCCGAAGATTATATTCACTATTAGATCCTCGAGAATATCCAAGGATCGGTTCAATCATCTGCTTGCCCATTACCCGGTCCTCGATTTAGTAGGTTACACTGAGGATCTCCTCGGCCAACTAGGCAGATGTCGCCAGATGCCTATAAAAGGAGAGCTCCATCCTTACTTTCAAGGTATCCAATACTTCTCCCAGTTCATTGTTTTTCTCCAAGTTATTAATCATCTTTGAGATCACATCACTGACTTAGGCATCAGAGCTCCCATCACCGGGACACCACCGGTCACTCTTATCCTATTTCTCTCTTTTACAGTAAAGCTAATCCATACACCAACATCCAACAATCAACATACTGACCAATAGAAGTTCACCACGTCATCCTCGGAAAACTGTGTTCTAACATCTTCCTTAAAGATAAGAAATTTATGAAATGTGTTAAACCAGGAACAAATAGAAACAAAAAAACTGCAACAAGAAAGCCTCTGTTGCTTTCCAAAATCAGTAAGATAACCAGGATTCTATTCCCAAAATAAGAGAACAACTAGATAATAAGAGAGAAAAATTACTGGCGGTGGCGTTTGGCTGGATTTTAGAGCTGGTGACTTACCAGTTTTTGGATGGTGGGCGTCACTGGTCATTGTGACGGGTAGATGTTTACCGAATTTTGAGTTGGTGATGTGATTGGTTTTGGATGGTCGACTAAACTGGTGGTGGCATGGGTGGCGTTCGGTGGCGGCGACCGAAGATGAGGGGAGGGAGGGAGCAGCGTCGGAGAGGAGGAGAGGAAAACGTTTTGGGGATTTGGGGGAAAAATGAAAATTTTGAAATCGTTACTTGCTTTTAGTTCTTCACGCGTGATTTTGTTTTTCTTTTAATAAAGCTGATGACCATGGTTCAGTTAACCACACCAGCTCAGCAACTTGCGGACAGGTTCGGCAAGGAATGCTTCTGAATAGCATTACTCCCCTCAACCTTCCCCTTCGTCTGTTTATTCCACCATCATGCCTTCTCCAAAGCTCTTTCTTGGTTTCTCCAAAATTAAAATCAGGTTCTTTTTCTTAAACCCTTCCCTCTATTTTGTTTACTTCTTATCAAAATTTGGTCCACTCCACTGGGTTGCTTTTCATTCCCAAAATGACATTTAGATTGATTATTGGATTATCTTCTTTCTTCTTCTGGGTCCTAGTCTTTTTGGTTGAAAGTTGGGTGGTTTCAAGGGTTGTGAAGCTTTCTGTGTATTGGGTATTTTAATTGACTTTGAAACTTTGCTGCTTCTCCCATATTTGGGTTGACAAGTTTTAATTCCTAATTCTTAACTAATTGATAGAACATACAACTCCGTATGTATTTAATTACTTAAGTTGAAATTAGATAGGAACCCCAAAACGCGCAAATGTCAGTTGAAGCATAGAAATGAAAATATTGAATGTTTTGTCTGTGCCAACCAAGTGGTGCCTTATTTCAAGGAAGCTTTATGGTCGTACCAAAAATAGTACTTGTCAATTGCACGAATCGTTTTGCAATAAAGTGGTTGTGCAAGTACGAGTGTCGAACCCACAGAGAATCGTGTTTGTGATAATTAATTATATGCCTAAACTAACCCTATCTTAACCTAGTTCCAAAAATCAAACAAGTGGCGTGCGTAAAATATAAACTAATTTAAACGCATAAAAACAAATAAACAAAGAGCCTAAGGTCTAGAATCCACCTCACCATATTGAAATACACAGTTAATTTTTACATCTGTCTATCAATTAAAAGTGATGCATGACCTAGTGTCACGCTAGTTCATGCATCCTTATGCCCTATGCATGTTCTATCATGCCTATTAAAATACTCAAAGTATCTGTCCATTTGACAAAAGACAAAACATGAATGGTTTAAGTCCAAAGGATCCAATGTGAATGTGATTTAACTCAAACTACAATGGATAAATGAACATAACCCGAACGATGAAATTTATCCATCTGACTAAACGCTATGAATAAACAACTATGGTACAATCAATGCAATCTTTTCACAAAATTGAAATGAAACGAACATGCATGACAAATTAAAGACGGATTAACGTAAAAAAACTAATTATGAAAGCATTAAATTAAATCCATGGTAAGGCTTTATCTTCAACCTTAGTTGAATAGTAGCCTCTCATGCTAAAGGAAAACAGAATCGACAAGCAATAAAAGCAATAAATTAAGAAATGACGTTTAAGAGTGTTCACAATGAAGAACAGAGAGGTTTTAGGCCATTGAGGGCTAATCCAACGTATCCCAAGCGTAAGTTTACAAGAAAACATAAAGGAACTATTTATAAACAAAACTAATGTGCTGCCAGGTCACGTGCGTGTACTCGATTGCAGGTAATGCGCTCGATCGCAGACCCGTCTGCATTCGATCGAATGCTGTGCGTTCAACCGCACTGTCATGTATGCTCGATCATAGGCATGCCACTCGATTGCCATGCGCTCGATCACACATAACTGCTCTAAAATCCCACGGCGCAAGCGAGTTAGCAATGGCGGCTAGGGCGATGCGAAGTTCACGGGCTGACAAGACATGCTCTCGATCGTGCCCCCTATTTTCAAGCGTAGTGCGCTCGATCGCATTGGCAGGGGCCAAACTCCATCTTTTGCTCAATTCCACCCCTTTGAACCCCAATTTGCACCAATGACCTACAATACACTAAAACACTAAAACAACACAAAATATTATATATTAACAAAACTAAGAGCCTAACAAACATAAGTTAAAGGGGGTTTAATATACAATATTTGACACCGATCAAATACCCCTAAACTTACATTTTGTTAGTCCCTTAGCAAAACAAAAATGAAAACACAATAAAAACATGAAACATAAATCCGCTTTCGTGGGAGAAACGATTGCATTTAGCATATCCAATAAGCTTTTTAAACCTCTAGACATTCCCTAGAGGACAAGTAAAGTATCGTGATGGTTTTTCAGAAATGATACCCACAAACAATTATTTGGCACTATGTTATTAATGGACAAAGCCCTTCACACAAACACATGGTTCATACATCATTAGCAAATTTAACATGTTGAACATACAAACCACATCATCCAGGCATCCAAATATCATTTCACTCAAGGTTGAAAAATTAAGATAACACATGTTCCATGAAGTGCAAAGTGAACTAACAACAAGATCATGGGGTTTCAATTATCCTCCAAAGATGTGTATCCCAAATTTCAAAGGAAAACAATGTGATAAATACAACCAAGGCTTGAATTGAAAAAAAAAAAAAAAAAAAAAAGCAATTTTGTTGTGTAGGCTGTGCAATGTTTGACTCTTTTAAGCTTCTAAATGACCTATGCAACGAGTGTTGGGCCAGTGACTCCCAAACCAAACGGATTTAGGCCACTAGATGTAAAGACATCCCTAAGGCTTAATTACTCAAGTCAAAAGAGCTACGAAGCCTAAACTAGCCATACAATTACTAAGTTGGAATTTTTCATCTTTTTACACGAACACTCATTGCTTGGTAAGGCAAGAGGTCCGGTTACTCAATGAAAAACTCACTTTATTATGATTTTCTGATTTGTTTTTTTAATAGCCAAGGTTTTCATCATCACATTGCACCCCTAGAAATCTCAAGAAACACACTTCAAAGTCAAATCTCATACCTCACAGACCTTAATGCTAGTGTGCATGTGAAATATTAATTAAACAAGTGGAGTCTCTCTAATCCAACACATGAATCAAAAATCGGAATTTCTAATGATATGCAATGTTCAAACAAGTTAAACACACCAATGACATGCAATCCAAAGTTACGATGTAAGTTGTGCCCAATCAACAACATAGCAACAAACAAAAAGAAAAAAATTTATATACAGACAAAAACAGATATATACAGACAAAAACAAAACAAAACAAGAAAATTATATAGACAAAAACAAAACAAAACAAGAAAACAAACAAAGAAAATAGACAGACAAAGTGTTTGTCCACACCCCCAGACTTAAATGACACATTATCCCCAATGTGGCAAGAAATACATTACAGTGGGATGAGGAACTGAAGAGTGCAAAGTCCAAGGCATCCCCCAAACTTGAATATCAAAACACCTGTCAAAAACAAACAGCAATCTTTTCTCATAAGCACAAACATCCAAAGGTTAATTGCTGTTAGAAATTGAATAAAATAAAAATAAAATAACAGGAAATAAAATAACAAAAAGAAAATAAATCAAAAATGCAGTGCGAAAAATAAAAGAAAAAGAAAAGGAAAAATACCGCACCTTCCCCGCTCATATGGGTGTCCAACCAATCCCTTCCATCTTTTCTTCATTAGAATATGATACCCCTCTGGAAGGATGTTCCACCATCTTATGTAGCAAAATTGCTTTCTTCGAAAAATTTTCTTAGTATGCCTATTCTTATATTTGCACCTTTCTGTGCGTGATACCTTGAAAATCTCGACATAAGATGGCTTTTCGAGACATTGGAAAGATGAAATTTGTTGTGTCTCAAGAGTGAATGTGATTAAGGAGTGAGCTTCAGTACTCACTTCCTTGTCATTGGACCAATTTGAAATTGGCAGGGGCTCAATCTGCTCCTGGTTCTCTTCTTCTCCATTCTCAGTCCACATCTTAGGAGTGGGATCCAATAAGGCCTTGGCTTGCTCATGTACCGTGTTAAGATCCAAATCAAACTCAAATTGAGCAAAGCTCTCTTCCAAAGGATCCTCCAGAATTGGTTCTCTAACCATCACAGCTTGCTTAAGGAATTTGTCAAGATCCAAATTATATTCAATTTGATTAAAACACTCTCCCGATAGATCCTCAAGACTTGGCTCATTAAAAGTATCAGCATGATCAAGTAGATTGTCTAGGTCTAGGTCATCTTTATCTTGAGCAAAGTGTTCCATCTCAGGATCCTCTAAACTTAACTCATGCAGCACACCATCTTGCACAACTAGCCTATCAAGGTCTAGGTCACAGTCATCTTGGGTGAAGCATTCCATCATAGGGTCCTCTAAGCTACACTCACTTACAACTTCATCCGCAATTTTCTCATTAACAAGTTCGGTGGTGGTTTGGGCATTCTCATATGCAAACTTGTTAGCTTCAGTCATGTAATGATTTATGAAAAGGCAATCATCAAACTGGTGAGAAGGATGATAACAATATTCACATGACTGATAAGGTGCATGAGTGTAAGAAAGTTGGGTATAGGCACGTCTGGCTACCATGAGTTGGTTCACCCTCTCCTTTAAGTCATCGAAATTTTTGGTTCGAAAATGTTGCCTAATGACTCTTAGGGAGGATGATTATATGATGAAGGCAAGGAAGAGTGGTTATCTAAAATGAAAGGCTTAGCTACTAATGAAAATGAGTTAGGGAATGATATCTCATTGGTTTCCCCCTTCTCCATTCGTTCCTCAAGAGTCGGATACTCTAGATTTGATTCATTAACAGTCTCCTTAAAAACTTCCTCACTACTTGCCATCTCTTGACTTTGACACTCCTCTTCCCCAATTATGTTGAATTCAGCAAGTAGATGACCAAACTGTCCTTTCAACCTTGTGATTGCTTCAGTGTTTGCCATGGTTACATCCTTGATTTCATACATGGATTGGGAGCAAACCATGGTGGAACTCTTAAGCTCTTGTACACATTGGTTGGTTGTTTGCCTAAACACCTCGAGTGTGTCTTCCAATGATAGTCCTTGTGAAGCAGGAATGGAGGTTGGCCAACTAGTTCCATGAATTCCTTAAGAGTTTCTTCCAAAGAAGATTTCCTAGGAGGATAGTCATATGATGAATGAGAAGAAAATTGGTTGTCAAACTGCGGATAATCAGGATGGTGCAGTTCATCAACTTAGGGAGTATAATTTCCCGTAGCATGAGCTTGCCATGAAAAATCAGAATGGTTGCTCCAGTTTGGGTTATAAAAATTTGAATTTGATTCAAACTCAGGGCTGGAGAAACTGGTGTTCAACTGGTCATGTGAAAAATTGGAAAATTGCTCCCAATGTGGACAATCACCTAAACTATGGTAAGATCTGGAGCAGTGTGAACATGGTTTATGTGGGTAAAAATTAGTATGATTTGGCGTCCTATAACTAGAGGAAACATCAAAAGTATTGAATGGAAGACTCATACTTTACTTAAACAGTTCAAAATATTCTACATGAAACAATAACAGCAAAAATAAAATAAACAAAAACTAATAAAAATAAGGGTTAAATACTTAATTAGTCTCTAGGGTTTGGAAGCTTTATTTTTTCCTCCCTAGGGTTTGAAAAGTGACCAAATTGGTCCTTATGGTTTCAAAAAGTGATCAAATTAGTCCATTCGTCAGTTGACCGTTAGTCGACTTAACGGACTAACAAGTGGACCAATTAGAAGTTGACACTAGCCACTTAATTAAATTTTTTATTTTTTTAAAAAAAAAATCAAAAAAGGAAAAAAAAAAAAAAAAAAAAAAAAAAAAAAAGAAAAAAAGAAAAACCTAGATGGCTATGGCCACCCCCTTGGGTACCAAGGAGCCACCCCCATGGAGCCAAGGGGGGCCGATTGTCCTCTGTTGAAATTGATTTTGATGATGAGATTCATGTGTTGATTGTCTTGTCATCTTTGCCAAATATCTAGGAAGCCATGAGGATGGTTGTGAGTAAGTCTACTGGGAAGAGTAAACTGAGCTATAAAGATGTCAGGGATTTGGTTCTTAGTAAAGAGGTTCGCAGAAAAGATGCAGGTGAAGCCTCTTGTTCTGGTGCTACTTTAAACCTCAAGACTCAAGGTAGAGAAGACAGAAACTCTGGGCAAGGCAGATCAAAATCTATTAAAGGGAGAAGCAAATCCAGATTCGGAAAACAACCTTAATGTTGGAATTGTGGCAAGACAGGCCACTATAGGAAGAATTGCAGGGAACTGCATGATCAGTGTCAAATTGTGTATATTTGACCCCTTTAACTTATATTTGTTAGGCCTTTAGCTTTGTTAATTTCTAATTATTTTTGGTGTTTTTAGTGTTTTGAGTTGTGAAGGTCCTTACAACAAAAGTTGGCCACAAGAGAGCTAAAAGACACTAAGTGAAGAATTGGACCCCTGCCAAGTGCGTTCGACCGCACTTGGTGCGTTCGAACGCACTCACGGTCGAATGCAAGGACACGGTCGATCGCAGTCCCCGTCAGCCCGCATCTCGCACGGGTGCCCTAGGAGTCCATCGCTTCAGCATGCGCCGTTACGGTTTTCTGCGGTCGAACGCACATTGTGCGATCGAACGCACAACTCAGCAGTACGTTCGAACGCATCTCATGCGTTCAAACGCACTCGTAGGTTTTTGTAGCCTATAAATAGGACCCTAGGCCATTTGGTCGAACACACATTTCTTTGGGGCGTTTTTAGAGAGCATTTTGCTTCTGTTTGCATTGCTCCGCCCCTTTTAGTTGTAAGCTTTTACTTTAAAGTTATTTTTAATGCATTATTTTAATTCAATTATGCTTTGTTATTCAATGGGTGGCTAAAATCTTCAACTTAGGTTGAAGATGAAGCCTCACCCTTAGTTTATATTTCTTGCTTTTACATTTTATGCTTAATTTTTCGTTATTTAATTCCGCACTCGTCATTTAATTTCTGTGACAAATAATTGAATGGTTGTGTGTTGTTGATATATTGATAGTCATCTGGTGATGTGTTCTAAGCCGGGTGCACAACGAGTGTTTGGTTGTGATTCAATATCCACTGTGATCCAAGGATACAGTGGATGATTTTATCCATAATCAATACTCGTTGTAGCTCCTTAACGGTAAACACATTATTCGGTTTGACTTGTGTCAATTACCACAATAGAGTGTGTTGAAGGGTTTAAAGTTTAAAAAACGGAGAATGAGTGTTTAATGTATTTAGCTTATTCTTATTGGGTGAGGTTCGTCTTTAACCTTAGTTATTTTTATCCCTACATTTTCAGTTTAATTTTATTTCTGCACTTTTCATTTGTTCGAAATCAATTCTCTTTGGGACTAGGTTAAGATACATTTAATTTAAGAGTCGTGTTAGTTTTTAATTACAAAACTCCGTTCTCTGTGGTTCGATCTCGGTACTTGCGCAACGCTATACGACCTAACGGTTCGTTCTCTTGCGAGTACCTAAATTTGGTACGATCACTGCAGAAGGAGACTGAGAATGATTATGCAAACACAGTGACCGAAGAAGTATATGATTCCCTTCTTCTCTCTATTGACAGTCCCCTTGATTCTTAGATCTTAGACTCAAGAGTATCTTTTCATATTGATGAGTGCCAAATATTGTATATTTGGGCCATTTAATTTGCATTTGTTAATTCTTTAGCCTTATTATATTCTGGTGTTTATTTTAGTTTTGTTGTCTTAGTGTTTTGCAGGTCACTAAGGGAAAATTGAGGTATTAATGTGAAAGATGCAAAAAATATGGAAAAGTTGCAATTCTGGAAGTGGAATTGAGCGCAAGTCTCTACGCTTGATTGCATTTGCGCTCGAGCCCAACAAAGGTGTGCTTAAGCGTACCTCTACATACACCTAAGCTCTGCGCCGCAGAAGAGCTGAAGCACCCCCGAGTGCAATTGAGCGCACCTAGTGTGCGATCGAGCGCACTCGGCTAACCTGGAAGCACCAAAACCCTAATTTTTAAAAAAAATTATAAATACCATTCTTTCTAGGGAAACTCACCCGAGGCGTCGTTCAGTGTATTTTTTTCATGTTTTCTGGTATTTTTGTAGCTCTGAACTCGATTTCCTTTGTAATTTTTTAGTTTTCATGAATTCATTTATTAAGAGTATGATTTTTTGTAGTTATGAGAGGCTTTATCTTCAACTAAGGTTGAAAAAGAAGCCTCACCATTGATTAGCAATTACATTCTTGTTGTATTGTTTGTAAAATTTCGACTTTTAATATAATTGTTGTTTTATTTCAATTCAGTTATTTGATTAAACTCTTTTAATTAAATGTTGTGATCTTCACATATGTAAATGTTGGATATTTGGTGTGTTTCATTCGACGAATACATCGAATCATTCAATTGAAATTGGATATTCACTGTGATTCGTAAATCAAATGAATATATTAGATGATTTGATTTCAGTTGGGTATTCTTTGTGATTTGTTTAATGGATGGATTCATGGAATGTTCCAATATGTATTTTTATGAAATGTAGAACAATGCATCAGGCTTTAATTGCTTGTCAGTTGTATAAACAAAATATAAGAATGTATGCATTAATTTGGTGAGTGAATTTTGAAACCTTAGAGCTTTTTATCATTTGATTTAATTAAGTTTGTTCAGTTTGTATTTTTGCAAACTAGGTTAAAATTTAATTAGTTTAGATAGAAATTTATTTTCATGATACAATTCCCTATGGATTCGACCTCGCATTTACAAAATTTATATTGCAAACAGTTCGTGCACTTGTAAGCAACTTTAAAACTGACAACAAGTTTTTGGTCCCGTTGCTGGGAAATTGTTTTCTTTGTGAAAATTAATTTTTTGTCTGAATTGATTTTATTTTTCTACTAGTTTAATTAGAATTTTTTTTTTTTTTTTTTGCAATTTGATTTGATTTTTATTTGTTTATGTTTGGAATTACTAATCAAAAAAATATAAAAGATAAAATTTTGGTGTTTGATCTATTTTTGTAGTTTGCCGAATCAATCACTTAAGCACAAGGCATCAAAGAGAGCCACATCTGCGCTCGACCATTCTGTACTTGCGCTCAAGCTGTAATACCCTGATGAAAACAATTGTTTGTTTTAAAAGAAATAATTTCTACAAAGAAAAATTGAGGAAGTTCTTAACAAGATTGTTTTTAACAAAAGATACCCAAGCCCCTAGAATAACCCAAAACAATTTCCAATTCTTCCTTGAAAACCAAAGTTTAAAACATAAAGCTGAGGAGTGGATGTACGTGGGACCAATTGGACGTACGCCCCTGTTTCTAGTGCGAACGTATGCGGAGGACCACTGTGCGTATGCTCTGCAAATAGTGCACGGACGTATGCTAGACCACACGGATGTACGCTACTTTTGGAATACTCTTTGGATAATACCTGGACGTACACTGCACCCTCTGGACTGCTGTACAAATAGTACCGAACATATACTAGGATTGGCGGATGTCCACTACTTTTCTGGAGAGTTGGTAGCACCCTTCCCCTGTAAATACCCCTTCATTCCCATTCATTCTCCTGACGATTATACACTGTTGGCACGTCCCTAGGCTGCCAGAACCTTGAGAGATTGTGTGTTATAAGTTTGAAGGAGAATTTGTGAAGAGAAGGTCATGTCCTTGCCAAACTTTGAGGTAACCTCTTGCCCATTTTATATTTCCATTACTATTTCATTGCTAGCTTAAAAATGGGAGTTTTCCAAAGAGTTGTTGTTAAGCTTTTCCTTGTAAAACAATAATGTTTTCAAAAGCTTCTTTAAATTTCAAGGTGTTAAGTTCTCCTACGTTGCATGTGTTTATTTACTAGCTTCAAAGTGACATAGTAACCTACAAATATTGTAGGAACTTTAAAGCACCGTTTGAGTCTTAGCAGATTGCTTAATTCACTGAGCGGACGTATGCCCTCTAAGCCAAACGTATGGTCAAGAATGGATTGCATATGGCCACAATGGCAACAATTGCATATAGAAATAGGCCTATAGTTATTGTAACGACCTAGGGAAAAGCGCTAGCCACATCTGCGCTATCACTCCAAAAGGACTAGTCAATTTGAAGCTTCCTTAGAATTCATTTTAAAGCTCAGTTTTGACCTAGTAACTAGGCAATGTGGGACTTAGCACCCATGACCATTTTTATAAACCACCCACTCTATATGGACTTCTTCTCATCTTCCCAATATAGGATCGGAGTGTTACAAACTCTCCCTCTTAAATTCTTGATGTCCTCGTCAAGGCCACATCATACAGTGCTCTAGTACCACATGACCTGGCGTTACTAGGTGGCTCTGATAACATTTGTAACAACCTAGGGAAAAGCACTAGCCACATCTGATCTATCACCCCAAAAGGACTAGTCAATTTGAAGCTTCCCTAGAATTCATTATAAAGCCCAGTTTCACCTAGTTACTAGACAATGTGGGACATAGCGCCCATAACCTTCTTTATAAACCACCCACTCTATGTGGGCTTCTTCTCATCTTCACAATATGGGATCAGGGTGTTATAGTTATTGAGTTCTTCCCAAAGAGTCCTAATTCTAGTGAAGTATTGACTTACAGTAGAATTCTCCTGAGCAACTACTATGATGGCCTTCTTCAATTGGAATACCTGAGGTTCATTTCTTTGTAAATATCTATCTTTAAGATCTTGCCACATTGCTTTAGAAGATGTGATGTAAATCACAGTATGATAGATCTCCTTGGAAATAGAATTGAGAATCCATGAAACAACCAAGTCATTACAACAAACCCATGCATTGTAATAACTCTCAAACATTGAACGTTTAGGAAAAGAACCATCAATGAAACACATCTTTTTCTTTGCACTTAAAGCAATAAGCATTGAGCAGTTGCAAGTGATAAAATTTTCTCCTAACAATGGCTAAGGAACTAACAAGATTCTAGGATTGTCACCACTGTGTAGAAAAATAAGGCTTGAAGGATCAATGGAACGAGTGTTTCCAAAAGGATTAAGAAAAGTGTTTGGATTTGGAGGATTCTCTCCCAAATTATTTGGAAGAGTGTGACTATTTGGTGGATGATTTTCCATTGAAACTGAAAATTAGAAAGAATGTTTGGAGCAGCGATGTTTGGATGAGCGAAAGAGAATGGATGATCTCCATTGAAGATGAACTAAAAAATTCAGAAGAATCACAGTTGTGAACTTGGCTCTAATACCATGTCAAGCTTTGCAATCTGTAACTAAAGAATGCCAAGAATGCGAAAAAGGAAGAAGAGAAGCACACATGAACAAGATGAACATGCAGATTGAAAACTGAGAGATTGAATGAACTCTGCATATTCAACTTAAACTTTACAAAAGACTCTAAAGTACTATTTATACACTTGATCATAAGCTTAACAACCTTCTAACAACTAACTCCAACTAACTGTAACTAACAGCAACTATATTAACAAACTCACAAAACTGAAATCATTACAACGTACACATGCATATATAGATAACTCTCAACTGAGTTATCTAATATTCATGATTCTTTTTCATTCGAACCCTTTTGATTTTTTTGCTAATTATTTGAAATATGAATTTGGGAATGTTGAGATTTGATCTATAGTCAAAGATTTCAGTATCATTCTCATCTTTCTTTTCATCTTTTTTACATTGATTCTAAAGTTGTTTGAAAGATTTTTTAAGGCTTCAGTGGAATACTTTCAATCTTTGGTTTGATTTTCTGTCCGTTTTCATGGGTACTTTTGGTATTCTATTAATTCATGCCATAGTTTGCATATTCTTAATTATCATTAACGATTGTTATTGTTTTGATCTATTTTCATTATTGTGCCCATATATTTTGCACTAGTTATGTTGGTTGTAGAAATATTATATCGATTTAGTGACAATGGGCTAAGAAGTTTTTTTTTTCAATTTTTTTTTTAATCTTTTGACATAATTGTGTATGTGACTGTAATACTCCGATAAAAACAACCATTTTTAATAATCAAAAACCTTTTCACAAAAGCAGTTAACAAGGTTTTCAATATAATTGTTTTAACAAAGACCCAAGCTCTAATTGTTAATCCAACAAGACCTTAATCCCTTAGAAAATAAAAGTCAAACACTAATCCTATGGGGGCGGACGTACGCTAGGTCAAGCGGACGTAAATCACTGTTTTTAGCGCGAACATATGTGTGGGGATCACCGGACGTACGCTATACAAATAGTACAACAAACGTACGTGGGACCAGATAGACGTACACTATACAAATAGTACAACGAACGTACATGGGACCAGATAGACATACGCTACTTTTAGAATACCCCTTGGGAAATACCAAGATGTACAAGGCACCCTTTGGACTGCTGGACAAATAATACCAGACGTATGATAGGGTTGGTGGACGTTCACTACTTTTTTAGAGAGTTGATGGCGACCTTCCCCTATAAATATCCTTCCCCACTCTCATTCTTCATGCCCATTCCAGTCCTCTGGCATGCCCTAAGGTTGTCAGAATCAAATCCTTGCTTGTTGAGTGTTAATTGGTGAGTGTGAGCTTCAAAAAGGAGATTCCAAGGAGGGGAGATCATGTATGTGCTTAGCTTCGGGGTAAACTCTATTTCTTTTTACATCTCAGCACTGTTTTACCTTCTAGCTTATACCTTGATGAGTTTTCCAAAGCATTCATTAAGCATTCTTTAAAAGTGTTAATGTTTTCAAAAGATTTTTTAAAGTTTCATTATGTTGAGATTTCTTACGTTGCATGTGCTCATTTGTTAGCTTAGAAGAGGCTTAAAGGTCTAGAAATGATATAGGAATCAAGTGCTGTTCAAAAACTTAAAGGTGTGCTTAACTCACTAAGCGGACGTATGCTATCTGGCCCGGACATATGGTCAGGGAGTAGAGCGCCAGTTTAAGCTTTGATCATGCACAGTTTAGTTTAGCAACTATATGTTTAGATGATGAGTGCATAATGTTGTACATTTAAACCTCTTAATTTATATTTGTTAGGCTCTTAGCCTAGTTAATTTCTAATGTTTTAATTTGTTTTAATGATTTATGGTGTTGCAGGTCCTTACATTCAAATTGTGGTTCAAAGGGTGAAAAGGGGCAAAAAGTGAAGATCTGGCCCCTGCCAGTGCACTCGAGCTCATGCCTCGTCAGCCCGCAAAGCCTGCGTTGCCCTAGCCGCCATCGCTTCACCTAATGCATCTTAGGATTCTCATAGCAGTTACGTGCGCTTGAGCACACTGCCTGCGATCGAGCGCACTCATCTCTGCGCTTGAGCGCACCACCTGCGATCGAGCACACCTATGTGACCTGGTAGCACCTTAGTTGTCTATAAATAAGGCCTTTGTGCAATTTTTTGATTCTTACGTTTTGAGAGCGTAGCCAGAGAGCAGAAACCTTTGTTTGGCTCTACCCTGCCTCTTTAAACCTCAACCTTTTTATTTCCTTTCAATTTTTAATGCTTACTCTTACCTTTTTGTTGTTTCCTTTTATTATGGGTAGCTAAATCTTCAACTAAGGTTGAAGATGAAGCCTCACCCTTAGCATTTTTTATGCTTTTATGTTAAGTTCATTACATTCCTTCATTTACATTTCATTTCAATTTAAGTGACAAAAGTTGTGAATGATTGTCGTTTGTGATGCGTCAAAAGTCCAACATTTGTTGTGTTCCAATCCGGGGGCACAACGGATGATTAAAACTCGATTAAATATCCACTGTGATCAATGATACGGTGGATGATTCTATCAAGGATTAATATCCGTTGTGACTCTTTAACGGTAAACACATCAAATAGGTTCGACTAGTGTCATAACGGCAATAGAGTATGATTAAGGGTGATATCAATAGACAGATGAAAGAGTTTAACGTTTAAGCATGCACTTTAATTTTGGGTGAAGCCAATTCTTTAACCTTAGCTGCTTTTCTTTATTTAATTTAAGCTTTTTAAGATAGTTTACATTTTGCACGCCTTATGTTTGATTAAACATCCAAACTTAGAACTAGGTTGGGTTAGTCTAGATATAAAATTAATTTTGAACAAGCACGTTTCCCTGAGGTTCGATCTTGCACTTTCACACTACTACATTACGAATGGTTTGTGCTATTGTGAGTATAAGTAAATTTGTATACCATTAGACACGACTTAGTATAACGGTGTGTTGTATTCCGTTATAGTAGGACTTATATTTGTTGGAGGATTTGCTCGGGTGCGCGACGTAAGTGGACACTTACAACCCTTTTTACTTAAAACATGGGATATGTCAGTTGACGGATCACAAGTATGATCTGAGTATGCTTACTTTCTTTAAATATTTGGTAATTGCATTATAAATTGATTGTTAAGATGCATCATATGACACAGTACACCGGTACGTGTGGTATAAACAGCCATAGGCATACTATATAGACTTCATACTATGGTCAAACGTGTGTGTTATATGGGGGCTTTGGATCCAATGGTTTTGTGAGCAAGGTGTAGCCATTCCCAATGGATGGTCATTATAGGGCAAACATTATTAATGGTGCGGGCCACCCAAGGTCAGACTCGGTCATGCCGCTAGTATTATGTACAATAGCGTGCAATGGCTGGGGCACCGGCATTATACTACAGGTCCCTCGGGATAGCACCAACCCTACTGAGAAGGAGTAATATCTCGTGTAAACCATATATGAGAGTTATGACCTATAAAACATTAGTTTTTCTTGCATTAAAATATTTAGGTAGTTATCGCCGGTAGTACACCATGATCCTTAAAAACCCGAAACCTTACCAAATGGTGTATTAACGGAGGTAATGCTCCTTTTTGATTATTACTCAAATTGCATGTTTACTTTCATTAATTGGGCTCATGTCATACCTATGTTGTAAAGTCTACTTACTAAGTCGTTAGACTTATACTGTTATTATTCTCTAGGCAACTCGACTCAACATTCTGGGAGTGGCATGGCTGCTAGTACCCATGTAGTTTAGGACTTACCCATTATTACATGTTTGTCATTATTATTGCTTAGCAGCTTCATGTTCTTATTTAATGAATTATAGTAACTCAGATTTATTTACCTTCCATTACATTTACTCTGATGATGCTAGAGGGACGATTTCCCATTTAGTTACAAGTTGACATAAATTGGGTAATTGCTAATGACTCCACCAAATTAGCCAAGGCTAATTTTGGGGGCGTTACAGTGACAGTGGCACAATGACATGAATCTATATAAATGCACATGAGATACGTGGACAAAATGATGTATCCTTTACTAAGAGATTGATGAAAAGTTCTTAATGGGTAATTTAATCGATTGTGAACTATGCCTCATGAAGTGAAGATCATTAGTTCGAATCCCCCATCTCCCTTCTCTTGTGTGAACATGTCAAAAAAAAAAAAAAAAAAAAAAAAAGGAGAGAGAGATTGATGAAAAAATTGACCGTTGGACTTATTTACCACAAGGCAAAAATTTATTTCTTTAAACAAAAAATTAAACATAGCTCCCCCTCAAACTACAATTTTATTCTCAATGTCTTCCTACTCTCCAAAATACCAATTGTATTAATGTCTTTCCTAAATTATCAAGTAATGTCAATGTCCTCCAATAAGAAAAATGCCCTTTATAAAAATTTTTAACTTAAAATTATAACAAATAAACTATTTTTTTTTAATCTTAAGAATTTAAACAAAAAATTTAAAAAAAAAAAAAAAAAAAAGCTGATAAAATGAAAAACCAAAATGGCTTTCAATTTTATTTTTTTAAAAAAAAGTTTGAATTTTCTTTTTTCAAATTTACAGACATATTTTTGTCTTATTAATTTTTTTTTTAAAAGTTATTTGTCTTTTTTTGCGGGTCTTAGAGAAATATTGACAGTTTTTGGTTAGTTTATAAAGGATATTGATGTACAAAATTAAATGTACTCGCAAGTGCACGAGTCGTATGCAATATAATGGGGGTGCAAGTGCGAGGTCGAACCCACAGGGAATTGTATTTTTGAAAGCAAAATTTACCCTAAACTAATTCTATTCTGATCTAGTTCACAGCTTTGGAATGATGGTAGTTTAAATGAAACAAAAACGTAAAACTTAATTAAAGGAAATTGATATGTTGACGAAACACTAGGGTTTCAGAATCCACACTCACTCATTCTTAACAATCTAGTTTACTGATCTCAGATATTCCCCAAAGTTCTCACATATAAATCTTAGGCTTGTTTCACTTTTTACTTCACAAATTAATTAAACCATTCCTTGTATCCATTCTATACCCAAATCATAATAAAAATCCAATAATCGATTAAATCATTTGTTGTATCCGTAAATCACAGACAAATATCCAATCTTTATTGAAACATCTATTGTGTCCAGAAAATAAATCACAAGAAATATCCAATCTTTTAATCAAGAAACCAAGCAATTAATTGTATCGAATCATTATAAATCATCTATTGTATCCTTAAATCACAATAGATATCCACAATGCATTCAATCCACTTAATTGAGAAGTAAAACAATAAACAATTAAAACATTCAATTGGGGAAATCTGAAATACAAGAAACTAGATCGATAATCATAAGTGAGGTTTCATCTTCAACCCTAGTTGAAGATTTAGCCTCTCATGATATTGAAAGACAACATGTTCTTCATTGAAATCATAATAAAAATGAGTACTTACAAGTAATGAAACCCAAGATTGAAGTCCGAAAGCTAGGAAACCCTAGAACTCTCTTCTTTCTCCTCTCTAATTTCGTTATTCGCAGCCCCCCTAAACTAGTTTAATAAATATGTATTTATAGGGCTAAGACTAGGGTTTACAATTTAATAAAATGCTGAAATTCGCTCCAGGTCAGACGTGTGCGATCGATCGCACTCTAGGTGCGATCGTTCGCACTCGAGCATTCATTTTCAGTGCTGATGGGCGCATGTGCGAACGATCGCACTATATGTGCGATCGATCGCAAACGCTTCAGAATTTGCCTAATCTTGTGAAACATGAATTTGTAGATCTTTGAGTTAGCTTTCCAATGACACCAAGATCACTCCAATCGGAGTTCTACAACTCAAGATATGGCCATTTTGGTGGGACTCGTCGGGTGCAAGTCATCGCTCAACTCAAATTTGCTTCCAATGCTTCCCGAACTACCTTAAGTCCCAGAATTAATGTAATTAGCCCCAGATGTACCTTAGTAACCTGCAAAACACTAAAACACTAAAACTAACCAAAAACATCAGAAAATAACACAGCTAAAAGATTAACAATAGTAAATTAAGGGGTCTAAATGTGCAACATTTGACACACATCAGATATTGACACAATTGATAGCTTGAACTTTAAAAGGAACATTGACAATGAAGAGATAGTTTGAAGAAACTATGTGTACTTTTTCCTTTCTTTAATTATCAAAATTAAAAACTCAAGCTCATATTTAACACAGGAATAAAGCACAAATAGTTAATATAGGATAATTTCTATGTTTTATGTTAGTAGTAATCAGGTATTTTAAACAAAAAAGTTTGGATGTGGGTGCCACCTTTATAAACTTCGTCCATTTTAACATTAAAATTTAACAAATGATCTAAATTGAAAGGAGTTGAGATTGAACATTGAAATTTAGAGGGATCTTTTTGTAAAAGAGATATCAACTTGAGAGGATATGTCGATTTTATTCACATAAACATGCAACTTCTTACTTAAATTAAACAAAAAATTAATGAGTTAAAGTTGAATACACTACAAATTTTTTTTTTTTTTTTTTTTTTTTGTTGTAACAGACCATTAGTAACATTTTAAGACTATTGCCACGTTACTAATGGGGTAACGTTTAAAAAATTTCCACGTTACCCCATTAGTAACATGGCACTTTCTAACACATTACCAAAGGGTAATGTGACATTTTTTGTGCCACGTTACTAAATGGTGCATTAATTTATTTATTTTTTCCATTTTCTATTTTTTTCAATTATTTCGAACATTTTATACCTAAATATAGTAGTCATCATACCTGATATAACGTATACATTACAAACAATCAATCCGAATACTAAACTTTAATTTAATTAATCCATAAAACTATATATCCATCAAGATCCATCAAACTAATATAACATCTACTATATCGTGTTCCATCAACAAAACCTATCAATATTATCCAACTATCACAAATTTCAACAACTAAAACTGTTTATATACATCAACATAAATTGTTAATAAACAAATAGATCCAATTGTACGTACATAAGCAAAACACATAAAAAAAAGGGGGAAATTACACTTTACCCCCTAAAGTATCCGCTCATTTTCACTTTTGCCTCCATAGTTTAAAATGTGACACTTTACCCCCTTGAACTTTTAAATTGTGGCAATTTAACCCATTTAGCCTATTTTATTCCCAAAATGCCTGCATCACATTTTTTAAAAAAAAAATCCAAAAAATAAATAAAAAATAAAAAAAATATATATGTTGGGGTGGCCGAACCACCCCATAGGTGGTGGCCGGCCACCCCGTTTGGCTTGGGGTGGTTCGACCACACTAGGCCAGCCGTCTGGGGGTAGCCAAACCACCCCCAGTGGCCCACGGAATAGTTCGGCCGCCCCTTGGGCCAAACGGAAATTTGAGCGATTGGCCCAAGGGGTGGCCGAACCACCCCTAGTGGCCCTAGGGTTGGTTCGGCCGCCCCTTGGGCCAATCGCTCAAGTTTTTGTTTTTGTGCGTTTGACCCAAGGGGCGGCTAAACCACCCCTTGGGCCACTAGGGGTGGTTCGGCCGCCCCCAGACCAGCCGGCCTGGGGGTGGCCGAACCACCCCAGGCCAAACAGGGTGGCCGAACCACCCCATATTTTTTGATTTTTTTTTTGGATTTTTTTTTTTAAAAAAAAAATGTTATGGGGGCATTTTGGGAATAAATGGGTTAAATTGCCACAATTTGAAAGTTTGGGGGGGTAAAGTGTCACATTTTAAACTTTGGAGGCAAAAGTGAAAATGAGTGGATATTTCAGGAGGGTAAAGTGTAATTTCCCAAAAAAAAATGCTAATTTGGAAACTTGATCGTGGAAGAAATGGTGAAGCGGCTCCATCTATCCTCCTCTCTCTGTCTCACACAATACTAATATTCCTACAAACAAGAGGACATTCAAATTAGCAATATCATAGGTCTTGAAAATAGTGGAAATAAAAATGGCCCAAGTACATAAAGAAAATAAATAAATAAATATTCAAGAGAAAAAAAAAAAAAAAATAATCAATCTCCGAGTTGATCAATCCAATATCGACGGAAAATGAAGGAAAGAAGCTGATCACAAATGCATCACAATTTAAGTTAAAAAATAAAAAATAAAAGCTAAGCAAGACCTTGACCTACAATCTTTATGAACACAAATCGCATAAGCATGCAGTCATGGATACTCACAGTTAGCAATCTGATTTTGACATCCAAAGGTTGGATTGGCTAGAAACACTTATGTTATTAAAAGGAAAGGACTATAGAGTTGATGGGTGTAATTCTGTGAGGATTAACAATGCATGTGATCTTTATATATATAATATAACACTTTTGTTGAACTTGAAAATGCTATGATAGTGGAAGGGTATATATGTTTAATCTGGCACTTGGCTCTAAGCTAAGCCTAATCTTTTTACCGCACCTAAATTAAATTCATATTTATTTACCATTCAAAGATCCACTCATTTCTAGAAAAGAATGACACCCTTAAAATACATATTTTATTAAAAAAAAAAAAAAAAGTAAATTGCATAATACAACGCTCTAAGATGCATTAATGAACAATTTTTTTGGCGCAATGTTTTTTTGACTAGTTTTACAATGTTTCTTTGTATAAAACTACTACACAATACAATAAACAAAGCAAAAAAAAAAAAGCCATGAACTCTTTGAATTAGATTGTTCAAATCAAAAAAAGTACTATTTATTTGGTTGCAAATACTTTTGGAGATGGTTAAATGGATGAGAGCAAATAGATAATGTATGATTATGGGATTATTAGAAAATAAAATAGCTTAGCATATTCTTCAATTAAGTATTTAGTATGAAAGTGAGATGGGTGCAGATTATTTCTCTTTCTCTTTTCTTTGAAATAATTTCAAGTTTAAGTGCTCCTTAATCCTTATATATGATTTAATATGAATACGAATTTGCATAGATATATGAATATTATTGTCATTTGTCTAATTTAAAAATAAAATAAAATTGAAAAGAGAGAAATTAAAGCTCAGTTTGATGACTTCTTCCCTTGTACTTTTATTAATTATATGGTTCCTGTAATTAATGATCGGTTTATTTATTGTTAGAGATACTCAAGTGTAGTGACCCAAATTATTAACTAGGCATAAGTAGCTTAGTTGGGGGAATTAATTTAGGCTTTGGGTCACTAAGGACACTAGAGGGGTGATTTGGACTTTTGACAGACGTACGCTAGGTTTGGCAGACGTACACTGCTGTCTGTAGTGTGGATGTACAGTGGGAGACCACCGAACGTACGCTCTGCAAATCGTACAGGCAGACGTACGTGGGACCACCGGGCGTACGCTACTTTTTGAGTATCTTTTGGTTAATACCTAGACGTACGAGGCAGCCATGGAACCACTGGGCAAGAACCACCGAACGTACGCCCCTTGGCCGGACATCAGTTGCTTTTCTGAGCCTATAAATAGCACCCTACCCCCTTCGTATTTTTCACAACTTCCAGACGCCCCCAGGCTGCCAGAGTGTTTCCAGAGCGTTTCTATAGTGTTTGAGTGTGTTGTGAGCGTGTGTGTGTGAGACGTTTGCGAGTTCAGAATGTTCGTGAGGCGGAACTCTTGTGGTTTTTATTCAAGGAGGTAACGTTCAATCCATAATTTTTAATTACGTCGTTATGCTACCCGTTTTATATTTAGTTGTAGTTGTTAGCTTAGTTGTGCTTTTAAGACCCGTTTGGGTTAGCGTTTTCGTTAGCTTAGCGTTGTTACATAGCATAGAGGCTATAAACTATACTAGTGATCAGTGTCAAATTGTGTATATTTGACCCCTTTAACTTATATTTGTTAGGCCTTTAGCTTTGTTAATTCTAATTATTTTTGGTGTTTTTAGTGTTTTGAGTTGTGCAGGTCTTTACAACAAAAGTTGGCCACAAGAGAGCAAAAAGACACTAAGTGAAGAAATGGATCCCTGCCAAGTGCGTTCGACCGCACTTGGTGCGTTCGAATGCACTGACGGTCAAACGCAGGGACACGGTCGAACACAATCCCCGTCATCCCGCATCTCGTGTGGGTGCCCTAGGAGTCCATCGCTTCCAAGCTGCGCCGGTTACGGTTTTCTGCGGTCGAACGCACATTGTGCGATCGAACGCACAACTCAGCAGTACGTTCGAACGCACTTCATGCGTTCGAACGCACTCGTAGGATTTGTAGTCTATAAATAGGACCCTAGGTCCATTTGGTCGAACACACATTCTTTGGGGCGTTTTTAGAGAGCATTTTGCGTCTGTTTGCCTTGCTCCGCACCTTTTATTTGTATGCTTTTCCTTTTAATTTAATTTTAATGCATTCTTTTACTTTAATTATGCTTTGTTATTCAATGGGTGGCTAAAATCTTCAACTTAGGTTGAAGATGAAGCCTCACCCTTAGTTTATATTTCTTGCTTTTACATTTTATGCTTTATTTTCCGTTATTTAATTCCGTACTCGTCATTTAATTTCTGTGACAAATAATTGAATGGTTGTGTGTTGTTGATACATTGATAGTCATCCTGTGATGTGTTCCAAGCCGGGTGCACAACGAGTTTTTGGTTGTGATTCAATATCCACTGTGATCCAAGGATACAGTGGATGATTTTATCCATAATCAATACTCATTGTAGCTCCTTAACGGTAAACACATTATTCGGTTTGACTTGTGTCAATTACCACAATAGAGTGTGTTGAAGGGTTTAAAGTTTAAAAACGGAGAATAAGTGTTTAATGTATTAAGTTTATCTTTATTGGGTGAGGTTCATCTTTAACCTTAGTTATTTTTATCCCTACATTTTCACTTTAATTTCTGCACGTTTCATGTTCGACATCAATTCTCTTTGGGACTAGGTTAAGATACATTTAATTTAAGAGTCGTGTTAATTTTTAATTACAAAACTCCGTTCTCTGTGGTTCGATCTCAGTACTTGCCCAATGCTATACGACCTAACGGTTCGTTCTCTTGCGAGTACCTAAATTTGGTACGATCAACTAGAAGGCTTTAGGGTGTTTCTAATAACCCTAGGAGTCGGAGAATAGGCAGACTGTGGAGAGAAAATGAGGTTCTCCCCAAGAACCCATACAGCGGACGTACGGTATCGTGATCGGAGGTACGGCTTGTCGTTGCACAACGGACATACGCTCTCGAACCCGGACGTACGGTCACTATGTGACAGGAAAACCCTATTTTTAACAACCATCCCGTAGCTCCTGTTTTCCTTACTTTAGAGTTGTTTAGTAGAATTAGGACTAATAGAAGATTTTCCACAGATTTGGAGAACCCGGATCTTTTGGAGTTTTCAGAGATGGGTATCGATCCGGGTGAGTTTTAACTCATATAATGCTCATTACTATTTTCCCATGTACTACACATCTATTTTACGTATCGAAAAAACATGCATATTTTACAACTCTCACTGTTTGTACTTATTGCATATGAACTCTGTCATTTTGAGAAAAACGGTGTGCATGTAAAATGTTAACCAACTGGGACTTTTAAAATGGCATGCATGTAAAATACAAACAAGATAATTGCATCATATGAGGTAAGAATGGCCATGGGCTTACTATACATGTTAGCTTTATGGTCAAATCGCTATGTTATACGAGGCTTTGGATCTATTGGTTTCGTGACCTTGATGCAACCATTCCCAATGATTCGGTTACTATAGGACGGACGTCATTAGTTGGTGTGGGCCACTTGAGGTCGGACCCGATCGTGCCACTAATGTTACATACGGTGTGTTGTACAATGGCTGGGACACTGGCATTGTATTATAGGTCCCTCAGGACAGCATCAATCCTGCTGAGAACGTATAATATCTCGGGTAGACCATACTGTTGAACTATGATCATTGTTTACATCATATACACATATCATTACTATACGTATATCACGCATTAATAATCTGTATTGATGGAACTGCTTTTTCCTATTAAACATCTGGGTTCATTACTAAAACTGGCATGGGTATTATTTGCGTTAAAAGTCACTAAGTCTTAGACTTACCCCCTTTAATTTATGTCTTTTCCCATCATTACCAATAATTGCGCGGTTTAGCTGCACTAGACGAAGATGCCGTCGGAGACTACTTCGGTGATTGCTCAGGACCTGATAAGGGTGATCTTTGAGGATATGGATCCCGTTTGGCTTAAGGCAATGTGAGAATATGGAGGATCTGCCCGTGTAGACATGATTGAGATTCTGATCTCATTAGCCCTGCTTAAGCTTAAGTCTAGGCTTTGATCTGTTGATATTTTGTGAACAATATCGATGTATATTTTGTGAACAATATCGATGTATCTTATTTTGGGGTTGTATCTATTCTCTTGTTAATGGTTTGATGACCGGTACATTTGACGACTATTTATCATATTATGAATGTAGTACTTTATCTCTGGTGTTGTTGTGTGATGTTTCATTTACTATCTCTTAATCCCATAGTCTTGGTAAAGTCTTTCACTGCAGTTTTCTCATTACGACGAAGAAGGTGATTTCCCGGAGGTCATGTCTTGGAGGGACATGGCTGGGATGGCGCCCGTGGAGTCAATTACTAGTTAATTGATATTCCCATTGGGTGGGGAGTCACATCAAGGGAATAGGAAATAGGGTCCTCATCCATTTTTTTTTTAAAATCATCTTAGTCTCATTCATGAAATGTCAAGAGCAAAGATCTTACAATACAGGGCAAACCCTGAAGTATCTGTAGCTAAACTACGAAGATACCAACGTCATACATGATGTATTACAATTCATACTCTCAAAACAGATTCGCTAACCTATGACTAATCAACAAATGAAATACAAATCTGTACTAGACAGAACCAACTAATGCATATGTAGCAATTATTCCTTGACACTGAAGGCTGAGAACCCTAGGCCAACACTTATTCCTTGACACTGAGGGCTGAGAACCCCAGGCCAACACTTGTCCTCCTCGACCCGAAAGTCAGAATAATGTTTACATTCAAACCCAAAGATCTGAACCAAGCGTCACACACAAAGCATGCCGATCGAGACAAGACTTATTACAAGCAAAAAAATAATAAAAATACAGGGAAAAAGCAAAAAAAAAAATACAATCAGAAAAAAACCAACAATACAGGGAAAAAGCCAATCGCGTGTAAGCCGAAGCCAACCAATACAGAGGGTGTTAGGGGCTCGTCACGGTGGGGTCGCGTGGAAAGGCCCGGTAGTGGATGGAGGGCGGCGAAATAGGCACGAAGGAGATTGGCTGAGCTGCAGAAACAGAAAAAAAAAAAAAAAAAAAAAAAAAAAACATGAAAACAAATATAAATCTAAAACATGGAAACAAAATAGAAACATAAATAACCGGGGGAGGCCCATACGTGAGCCAGTCTGGAACTGCCGAGGAGGGTGGCGATGGTAGCACGACGTGGAGGGGACACGTAAAAGACCCGTAACGGGCGGTGGGCGATGGAGGCAACTCCCTCGGAGAAACAAAAACATAGGCCAAAAAACCCCAAACAAAGGAAGACAAAGACACCCGGAAAAGAAACGAAACAAAACGAAACCGGCGAAGGCCATAATTCAAAACCCAGATGGAGATCGGCAGGAAAAACAAAGAATTTGTCCAAAGGCCGACCGATCCTGCACCAGATCTGACACGAAGGAGCAAAACCACTGCAAAAGGGGTGGCTCGGGGAAAAACAGAAGCAAACCGAAGGAAAAACTAGAGGGAGGCGACCGAGTTTCCAGTACAGAGTTTAAAAAGAAAGTTGTTTTTAATAAATAGTTCTTATTTGGTTAATTCCTAAGGATGGAGAGAGTCTAACAAGAAAGTATTTGTTACATTTTAACCTTAATCAATAAATCAATAATGAAATTTCTTATTATTATGGTAATAATATAGTTAATTGGTAAGTGAAATTGTATGGAGCTTTCAATTTGTTAATTACCAATATCCCTTAATCGACAAGAAAGATAGATAGAATTCAAAAGTCACCAACATATTACACAATAATATACTTAAAGAATATTGGGTGAGAAAAAGATGTTTCTTTAGTGAAGCTTTTGGTTTGTAGTATACTACTTCAAACCCATATACAACACATATGGTTGGACTGTTGCTATACGTTAATTCTTAAGGATGATGCACTACTAAATCTGCCACCATCAATTCAAAAACATATTCTCATTTAGTCAGTTCACCTTAAAGAGAGTGGGATAATTATATGTCAACCAACTAATTATATATACATAAGATATTTTGTATCTCTTATTAATTGGATATAGTAAGATTATATATGCAAATATCCAACCAATAACAACCAATTTCCAATGATAATCCACACAAAAACTGAAATATATATTTAAGTGGTGCACATATACGTACCACGATATACGTAGAACCATGCACAGTCACAATGTCACTTTGATAACCGTGACTTATGTCCAACCAAGATCCATGGTTGGTATTCATTTGATCGTCATTTGGTTCTACATTTATGCCATCAGCTACACGCATAATATGTGATTATTGAACAAAATTAGTAACAGTTAACATGATAGTCAGTTACCCTAGATAATCGTGTTACCAAATAAGAAACAAAAGTAATATATTATTACCTAATCGGCTATCTACGGATGATCTATAAATGACACATGCTGGAGCCATAACATTAGTTACCTCCTGTTTGGAGGTGACTACTCTAGATCCCTCAACAAGCTGATGAATGCGGGCCTCATATGCCTCCATCTGCGCAAACATCTGCTGAGCCACCTGTGTAGTAACCTGGGTGGTAACCTATTTGGTAACCTGTGCGATAATCTCCTCCCTCTCTCGGGTTATGCCCTGTGATACTCCCTTTCTGCTTCAAGTGCTCTTTCGATCATTTTCGACATGGCTGCCAAACTTCCAGGGTTCTGGGCCCTTACTTAGGACGATGTATAATAGGAACGACTGTTGCCCTACCCAGGTAGAATATTTTTACTGACACCTCGTACATGCCCCACATATTCAAGCTTATTGCCGTGAGCTTCTGCATACGCGTCGTCCGGTGCCCACCGAATTGTCCCCTAGGGCCTATCTACCAGGGCTGTAGAATCAGTCACCTGTAGGCTCTTCATCAATTCCTTTATGTCACATACACATGATATGTAAGAAATAGTACACCAATACTAAATAAGTTAGCTAAATAATGAAGCTAGCTAAGTGTTAATCTTAAATAAGTTAGCTAGTACACAATTATGTTTCAAGATAAGGTGTAAGAACCATACCACTCTCTCCCTGACCTCATCATTTGGGTAGCCACCGCTTAGCTGTGTGTGGGTATCGATTAAACCTTCACTCTCATAGGGGGTGTGCCCGAAGTAAGTACCTGCAAAATTCAACAACATAAAAATGTTATGAATTTATAAATTCTAATCCTGATGACATCTAGATCTATATATGTATGGTAAATGACAAACCTACCTCCTCATGTGACACGTTTGCCAAGCTCTTTGATCTAGCGCAATGTGGTGTCGTATAACATGCTCGTATCTCTTTCATATGCTGAGCATATTCCTACACACACAACTTACTTTATTAGTATGTGAGCCATTAAACAATTAAAATTACTAATAATACATGATTATAAATAAAATTTTCACGTACCTGATTACCGACATCGCACCATAAATCCAACAATTTACGCATGTCCTCAGTGTCATACTGTTGAAGGATAATTCCCGCTCTGGCCTTCATTGTAGTAGGTGTATCGCCCCTTTGAATGTTGAGTTGAAATTTTAGTTTGTGTTTCCATGCCTTCAGTTTCTTGCCCATGTCTCTAAACGTGTCCTTGATTTCCTTCATATCCGAGACAGGCATGACATAGAAGTGCACCTACATTAGTTAAAAATTGAGAAATTAATAATCCTATATTTTCACCACCAGATAATCGTTTCACAAAATAAATTATAGATGTTATATATTATAAATTTCTAAGATCTAATTTACGCATACCATCAATGAGCTCCATATATCCTCATTCGAAGCTTGTGGCACATTTTTCCAACTATTTGATATCCTGACAAATGCGCCGCTCCTAACAGTCTTGCTTGTCAATTGTCTAAATTTGCTCCCGCTTTTTACCACTGGCTGCCACGAGCCAGTATACTCCATCACAATCTTTTTCCCCGCTGGGATGTTCCACAACTTGTGCGAGTCCTTGACCTTCAACACTTCAAACTTACCAATTGCATCTACATTGATAAGTTTAACAAATACTAAGTCGTCAATGTTAAATGAAAGTGAATATTAATTACATATAGAATATGTATAAATATATAACTATAAACGAAACTAGTTAGCATACATACCTATAGTCTGAACCTCGCTCGTACCCATCACCTGCCCAAAAGGATCAGTGGACTATGGGTCCTGTATGTCAGCATCATCATCATCATTTTCATCATCCTCGGCTTGTGCCTGACTATCATCCATATCCAAGCTGGGTCGTGGTGGCTGGTCAAAAAAATCGTGTGGAAGATAACCCATTTGAGTCAAACCCATCGGCTCAGATGGCATGTTTATGGACTTATCCCCATTGCAAGGAGTAAGAGTATAATGATACCCTAGCTAGGTCAAGCCTGTGGGACGAGGAGCTTCCTTAGTAAAATCAATTGACTCATCCTGACTCGCAAGTGTCTACCCTTCTGCCTGACCTGGAAGTATGGGTCGATACCCTGGTTGCTGCATTATAAGCTAGCCAATGTTCCTAACCTGACTGTCAACTAATAGTCACCTCTGTGCTCTTGACTTCCCTCCCCGAGTACTTAAATTAACCTGCGAAATACATTACGCACTCGATTAATTATGTGTGCAATATACAAATCAAGAAGCTCAGCCAGTTTAAAAATGAGAAATATATCATTTAATCAATGTACAAATTAATTAATCACAACAAATCAATCAATATACAATATTAAACACAATGAATGTACAAATTGAGAAATAACAACAATCCAATTAGCGTACAATATTAAATTTTTATGGAATCACATATGCTTAAATTAACGCTAAGTTAGTTCTGGCATATTCGAGGTGATCCTGTGGATCTCAATGATGATTACAATCCAATAGGAGAGGCTCACTCTCGTGGTAGTTGGGTTCATCATCATCAGGCCCTTGACCCTGACCAACGCCGTACACATTTATGGGCTTAGTCCTCATAGCGCAAGCCCATTATGAGTTCCTTTCATCTTCAACGTAAAAAACTTGTTCCATTTGGAAAGTTAACACATACGGCTCATTAGTAATTTGATCTCCCCTATGGACAAGGTTTTTGAAGTTGACAAACGTTAGGCCATACACGTCGACCTTGTATCCTCAGTCTCTTGTGTTGTTAGCCCAATCACACTTAAACAAAACATATTTCGTCCTATCGTAATACTTGACCTCAATTATTTAGGTTAGCTTCCCGTAGTACATTTCTCCATCAATAGTCGGCATGCACATACCACTGTTCTAAGACCTCTTTCCCACATCATGTACAATAGTGTGAAATAGCTTGCCGTTGACCACATGTCTGTTATACTGGACTACCGATATCATTGGCCTTCTATAATGCATTACTAGTTTCTCTCCCATTTCCTTCATGCGTCGATCGTCCGAATGATCGACCTACGGATATAATACAATCAAAGAAGCACAGTTAGTGTGGTTAGGAAATATGAAAGAGAATCAAATTTGTGTTCTTTAAAATTTATATACGACATTAATTACTCTTACGTAGTTATGGTACCAATCGTAAAACTGATGAGAATAAAGTGCTTCCAACTGCTCACCCATCGTTTGCCTCCTATTTAAAGCCTGCCTAAGCGTATCCATGTGCACCCTAAAATTTGAAATTCAATCAATTATAGGTCACTAGTAAGGGTGTAAGATGAAATAACACGACGTTGCTATTAAAACGACTTACATCCGTAGTTGGAGGAAGTCGTCCAAGTTAAACATAATATAATGGTGAATTTGTTTCATTGTGATTCAGTCCATGTCGAATCGTGTTCCCGTCCCTTTAGCCCCATCCTGATTTCTTTGTGGCCTATTGTGAAATGTTAGTACATCATTTCAATACCTCGAGCAGAATGTCACCAGCTCGGTTGCTATGTATCCCTCTGCAATGCAGCCCTCAGGAGACGCTTTATTGCAAACATTAGATTTGAACCCTCCTAGGCTTCTACACATCAAAATTAATGAATCATTGCATTCAGTCATAGTGTTTAAATGAGTCTGAATAAAAATTTACAATAGTTACATCAAAATTTACCTCTCTTCCGGATACATTCACCTAGACGGCATTCACGAACAAGATGCACCACAACATAAACCATGCCGGTAAAAAAATTGAGGGGGAGTACTTATTCCATCTGGCACAAAGTAACAATTACGCCACTCTTAAGTCGATTCAAATCCTTTGGTACCAATGTTGTTGAACAAATGTCCCTAAAGAATGTACACATCCCAACCAGAGGCCTAACCACATTACTTGGCAACTTTGACTCCCTCAACGCAATAGGGAGAAATTGTTGCATCAATACTTGACTGTTATGACTCTTCAAACCCAAAATTGTACGTTCCTTAAGTCGAACACATTGTAAAATGTTCGAGGCATATCCGTCGGGCAACCTTACATCTCGGAGCACTTTCAAGAAATTAGTTTTATCTTCAGGAGATATCGTGTGACAAGCTACAAGCATATAAGTTTTTCCATTCTGTGTGAAAGGATGATGTGTAGGTCTCAAACCCATTTCTTACAAGTCTTTACGTGCTTCAAGGTTGTCCTTAGTTTTTTCTTTGATGTCCAACAACGTGCTAAGAATGTTGTCCATCACATTTTTCTCTATGTGCATGACATCAAGGTTGTACCTCAACAAATTTAGCTTTCGAGTATAGCAGCCTAAAGAAAATATTTTTCTTTTTTCACACTTTTTCATTAGTCACTGGTTGTAAATTCTTAGGGATCTTCTTTCGCTTTGTTCGTTTTTTTTTACTGTTCGTCTTTGACTTCTTAGTGGGCTTTGGTTCCTTACCGGCACTCTCATCCCCAAATACCATCCCTTCTAACTGCATTAGTATGTCGTCTCTTCTTGGCACATCAGAGGCACATTCGAATTCTTGGTTACCTTCAAACGTTCATTTGTTTCGCCTCCACATATGATTCATGGGCAAGTATCGCCTATGATCCATATAACAAAATTTTCTCCCATGTTTTAGCCGTGTAGACCTTGTTGAATACATGCAGCAAGGGCATGCCTTTACACTCCTTATAGGCCACCCTGACAAATCTGCGTAGGCCGGAAAGTCATTAATTGTCCATATCAGCTACCCTCACATCATAAAATTTTGTTTAGTGGAGACATCAAATGCGCGTACCCCTACACTCTATAGTTCTTGTAATTCATCAATCAAGGGTTGAAGGTAGACATCTATTGTAATACCCGATAAAAACCAACCTTTTATTAGACAAAATCTTTTCCACAGGAGCAATCAACAAAGGTTTTCAATAAAGGTGTTTAACGAGACCCAAAACCCTTAGCGTTAACCTAAACACGCTTTGAACCTTTAAAAAATAAAAACCAAAAACAGACCCTCAGGAGGCGGACATACTCTAGGTCTGGCAGATGTACGCTGCTATCTGTAGTACGGATGTATGAGGGAGACCACCGAACGTATGCTCTGTAAATAGTACAATGGACATATGTGGGACCACCGGACGTATGCTACTTTTTGGGGTACCCTTTGGGTAATACCTAGACGTATGAGACACCCTCTGGACCAATGTACAAATACCACCGGACGTATGCTAGGGTTGTCGGACGTCCGCTGCTCTGTCAGAGAGTTGGTGGCGAACTTTCCCTACAAATAGCTCATCCCACCTCTCATTTCTCATGCCTATTTCCTTCCCCTGGTATGTCCCTAGCCTGCCAAAATCCTTCCCTTGAGTTTTGAGTGAGAAATTGGTGAGAGTAAGCTTCAAGGAGGAGTTTCCAAGAAGAGGAGACCATGTCTGCACTTAGCTTCTGGGTAAGTTATGTTCCCTTGTGTTTAGCACTGTTTTATTGTGTATTTTAGCCTTAATGAGGTTTTCCAAGTATTCATTAAACGCTCTTTAAAGATAATGACGTTTTTGAAGGATTTTCTTAAAGATTCGTTGTGTTGTGATTTCTTGTGTTGCATGTGCTGTCTTGCTAGCTTAGAAGAGGTTTAGAGGTCTAAAAATGCATTAGAAACATGCACTATCCGAATCTTAAAACGGTGTGCTTAACAAACTGAATGGACGTACACCATTGAGGCCGGACGTACGGTTAGTGGGCAGAGCACCGGATCTTAAGTTTCACATGTGTATGCTTGGGCTTAACTATATTTCTAGGTTTCATAAGGCTTAAAATAATGGTGTCTTGTATCCGTTATAACAGGAATTAGCTTGGTCGGAGGATTCGCTTGAATGCACAAGGTAAGTAGACATTTACACCTTTTTTACATAAAATGTGGGATATGTCAGTTGACTAACCACGAGTATGATATGAGCATGCCTACTTTCTGTAATTACTCAGTAACTGCATTATTAATTAAATTGTTAAGATGCAACGTAAGACATGGTACGCCGGTATGTGCGGTATGAACGGCCATGGGCTTACTATATAAACTACATATTATGGTCAAATTTGTGTGTTAAATGAGGGATTTGGATCCATTGGTTTCGTGACTATGGTGGAACCATTCCTAGTAGTTCAGTCACTATAAGATGGACGTCATTAGTTGGTGTGGGCCACTCAAGGTTAGACTCGATCATGTCACTAATGTTACGTACAGTATGTTGTGTAATGGCTGGGGCACTGCATTGTATTATAGGTCCCTCGGGACAGAACCAACTTTGCTGAGAAGGGGTAATATCTCAGGTAAACCATGTATGGGAGTTATGACTTATAATGCATTAGTCTTTCTGCATTAAAACACTTAGGTAATTATCACCGGTTCTACACCATAAGCTTTGAAAACCTTAAAACCTATTAAATGGTATATTAGTGGAGGTAATGCCCTCTTTTTCGTTATTACTCAAATTGCGCGTTTACTTTCATTAATTGGGCTCATGTCATACTTAAGTGTGAGGTTTACTTACTAAGTCGTTAAACTTATGCAGTTATTATTCCTTAGGTAACCTGGCTTACTGCTATGGAAGTGGTAAGAGATGTTACTACTTGATTGGTTATACTTTACTTATAATTACAGGTTTGTTTTTATTACTTAGTAGCTCTATGTTCCTACTTGATGAATTATAGTGACTCAGATTTATTCACCTCCCCTTGCATTTACTCTGACAGTTTTATAAGGGTGATTTCTCGTTTGATCACAAGTTCGTTAGAACGGGTAAATTGTCAATGACTCCACTGGATTAGCCTAGGCTAATTTTGGGGGCATTACATCTATATCCATTCCAGGTGAACATGGGCCTGGGATAATCAGGGATAAGATGAATAATGTTTGTTTCATGCATATCCAATGAGGCAAGCTATATGGTACAAGCATTACAAGCCAAGTACTGTGGAATGTGCTCATATTGTCAAAATGATTAAATTCATCCAAAGTTAAGCCAAGCCATACATTCTTGCTGTCTGATGAAAAATCTGGATATAAATTATCAAATGACTTCAACTCTTCACCGTCGGCTGGATGCCTCAATACGCCATCATTTGTGCGGCTATCTGCATGCCACCTCATATGGGTCATGGTATGCTGTGAAATAAATAGTTTTTGCAGTCTTGATATGATTGGAAACCACCAGAACACCTTGACTAGACGTCTCTTGTGCGGATGCCTCAATACCGTCGGCTAGATGCCTCAATACGCCGTCATTTGTGCGGCTATCTGCATGCCACCTCATATGGGTCGTGATATGCTGCGACATAAATAGTTTTTGCAGTCTTGATATGATTGGAAACCACTGCAACACCTTGACTGGACCTCTCTTACTCGACGATATAGGTTGGCCATCCTTGTCTAACTGAATTTCATCATTCCACTTAGGTTGTCCACATTTAACACATGAATCTAAATCTTTATTGCCCTTCCAAAACAACATACAATCATTGCGACATGCCAGAAGATACATGAGGCCCATCTCCCTTAGAAATTTTTTGGCCTCATATGTATTAACAAGTAAAGCCCCACCATCATCAAGCAGCAACTAATTGAAGAACTCGAAGAAAGTCGAGAAAGTTGTGTTACTGGCTCCACCCATACACTTCAAGTTGTACAAATGAACAGTGGCACTAAGTTTGCTATGTCTGGTCTTATCGTGAAGTAGCTTGTTTGCCTTTTTAAGCAAGTCCTTGTACTTTTTCCAGCTTTCACCCCCATCGGCTTCATCATCAACAAGGTGTTCTTCATCACCCTGCACCCCGGGTTGAGGCTTACAATTGTCTTCTCTGACATCATGCATGCCAAATAAATCACGCAACATAGCGTGCATATTGCCACCTTGATCTGTGCTTGCACCTGCATCTATGGCCGATGGACTCAAATTTGAGCCTTCAACGGGAGCATATACAGGCCTTTCACCGTGATAAATCCAGTCTTTGTATTGAGGCCACATTCCTGTCTCTCTTAGCAAGTAGTCGAGTACAATACCCAGTGGTAACGGGCGACACATCTTACACAGACAAACAATTAGTCAATTTGGAGTCCTACAGTTTCAAATTGTGAAGTCCACGAATGATCTACACCTGTCTCTGTATTCCTTCATAGACCTAGGCATCGTCATCCAACTCTTATCCATAGTGTTACTACGTACATAAAAAGCCGATTAATTTACCTACGTTTGTTATTGAGACCCTAAACAAAATAAATCTAGGTCATTTGTTTTGTTATATAGTTTTTTATAAAATCAACATAGGTTAGTTATAGGGACCCCAAATAAATATAGGTTAGTTTCCTTTTATATATATGTATAAAATGCCTTATTTTCATACTAGAAAAATAGCTACAAATAAAAATTTAAAAACAAACTTGATCACCAATTAGTAGATAGTTTATTCAATAGCAGAGGACAAGTAACACATAAATTTCCTTCCCTTAATTTCTATGGCATTTCTCAGCAAGCAAACAAAAAATGCACAATAGACATTTAAAAAAAAAATACATTTCAAGAAACATTTTAAATATAATATTTTCAACATATATGAAGCTGTAAATATATATATACATGACTGTTGCTGGAGATAGAGAGAGCTGCTGGAGAGAGAAAAAAGAAAATGCTTGAAGGAGAGGAGACCTGCACGAGGGAGGGAGGAGGGAAAAAAGAGGGAAGGAAGGGGAAAGAAGAAGAGGGGTGCGGGCCGGCTGTGGGACCACACCCCAAGAGACCATTAGTAACGTGGCACGTGTGCCACATTACCAAAAGGGTGTGGCACATTACTATATTTTTATTAAAAAAAATAACTTATATATGTATATATATAAGTTACACACACACACACATATAATTACATATATATGTAATTTCAAACGATGTAATTTTAAATCATCAATATATATAGTAATTAATTAACCTTAGCTACCATTAATATATATGTATATATAGTAACCCTAGCATTAACTTGTACACCTTCAATTCATTTGCCACCGTTGCCAATATATATTTTTTGGTCTTCCTCGAAGTTGATTATACATAGTGATCATTTTAAATTACATATATGTTATTAAACCACTAGCTTGGACAGCAAGGTAGGACTAGAGCGTGCGGGAACGGGTTGACATAATAGCTAGAATGTCATGCTATGACGTACCAAAGGGGATATATATATATATATATAGAGAGAGAGAGAGAGAGAGAGAGACGCCATGATCACCAAAAACTATATTGTCAAAGTTTATATGGATATTATATATCCACACAGTCTACAAATCCTAATGCCACAAGTAAGACACTTGTATGTGCACTGGCGAAAAATAATAATAAAATTTTAACTTATATATATTAAAAATTATAAAAAATAATAATAAAAAAAAGGGGTGGTTACTAAAACTATAGTAAGTCCTCAAGAGATAGCTCAATCGGTTGTGACCAATTGTATGGATATGTCCAAAAAAAAAAAAAAAAA
Source organism: Carpinus fangiana (assembly GCA_006937295.1). NCBI lineage: Eukaryota > Viridiplantae > Streptophyta > Magnoliopsida > Fagales > Betulaceae > Carpinus > Carpinus fangiana. The sequence goes on along the minus strand of VIBQ01000024.1, from coordinate 241,355 downwards.
CTATAGTAATACTAACGTGGCATATATGCCAACGTTGCCATTTGGTAACGTGGCATATATACCACGTTACTAAACGGTAACGTGTCATATATACCACGTTACCAAAATAGTAACGTTACCAACTTAATTTTTTATTATTTTTTTTTTTTTTTTTTTTTAATATGAACTAATATTACCTATCTAGTGCCGGGTTACTAGCTAGCTATATATATAGTAACTTATTTAATATATATATATTTAGGGTTGGATACATATATATATAACTTAATTACTAATAATCCTAAACCCTATATATTGCTAGCTAGTACTAATTAACTTAATTTGTATATATATATCTAGGGTACGTACAACGTTGTATATATATATATAGTAACTAGCTTATTTAATATATATCTAGGGTTATATATATGGTAACCCCGACCAAGGCCCCGTTACTAGCTATATATATAGTAACCCTAACATATATATAGTCCTACATATATAGTAATTAACCCTAGCTAGCATTAATATATATATAGTATTAAATTACTCATTAAACTTTGACAATATTTTATTTTGGTGAGGGCCTCTCTCTCTCTCTCTCTCTCTCTCTCTCTCTCTATATATATATATATATCCCCCTTTATAGCATGACATTCTAGCATGACATTCTACCCATTATGTCAACCCGTTCCCGGAGGCTCCAGTCCTTGTTGTCCAAGTGGTTTAAAAACATGTAATTTTAAATGATCAATATAATAATGACCAATTTAATTTATGCAAATGCCATGCCATTCTGGATCCACGTTACTCATGCCACTATATATTGAGGCATTAAAAAAAAATGTTAGTCTAATATTGAATGTGATCGTATTTTTAATATATTATTATTATTGTTATTGTTATTTTATTTAATATGTTAGTTTAATAAATGTGATTTTATTTTTAATAGATTATTATGATTTTAATAGGTTATTATTATGATTTTATTTAATATATTATTATTATCAAAATAATTTTTTAATAGGTTATTATTTTGGTAACGTGTGAAAATGACACGTTACCAAATGGTAACATGTCATTTTTACACGTTGCCAAAGGGTAAACTTGTTAAAATGCCACTTTACCCTTTGGTAACGTGTGAAAATGACATATTACCAAATGGTAACATGGCATTTTAACACATTACCCTTTGGTAACGTGTAAAAACGACACGTTACCCTTTGGCAACTTGTAGTTTTCACACGTTACCAAAGGGTAACGTGTTAAAATGTCACGTTACCCTTTTGTAACGTGTGAAATGACACGTTACCATTTGGTAACGTGACATTTTTAACACGTTACCAAATGGACCAAAAAAATTTAGTCATGTGGCACAAAAGTGACACATTCCTAAATGGTGACGTGGTAAAAATGATGAACAATATAATGTGTTAAAATGCCACGTTACCCTTTTGTAACGTGTGAAATGACACATTACCATTTGGTAATGTGGCATTTTTAACATGTTACCAAATGGACCAAAAATATTTAGTAATGTGGCACAAAAGTGACACGACTAAATGGTGACATGGTAAAAATGATGAACAGTATACACGTTACTAATCCCTTTTTTTTTTTTTAGTGATAGTGTGATCAATTTAATTAAATTAATCGTTTAAAATTGACTATATAATTTTATACTTATATTTCAATTTAATTTCGTATAAACACAAATTACTACTCAGCCATTCCTTTTGATATGAACAAAAGAACCAAGTTCTTCACCCATTATCTACCCAAAAAAACAAAAACAAAAACAAAAAAACAAAAACAAAAACAAAATAAACAAAAAATAAAAAACAAAAAACAAAAAAGATAAGAGTTGACCCTACCCTTCTAAACTGCGTCTCGTTTGCCATTTTCCACTTTTCCCTAATTTTCCTTTGGCCATGGCTGCTGGTGCCGTTTGATCAGTGTCAAATTGTGTATATTTGACCCCTTTAACTTATATTTGTTAGGCCTTTAGCTTTGTTAATTTTTAATTATTTTTGGTGTTTTTAGTGTTTTAAGTTGTGCAGGTCTTTACAACAAAAGTTGGCCACAAGAGAGCAAAAAGACACTAAGTGAAGAATTGGACCACTGCCAAGTGCGTTCGACCGCACTTGGTGCGTTCGAACGCACATGCGGTCGAGCGCAGTCCCCGTCAGCCCGCGTATCGCGCGGGTGCCCTAGGAGTCCATCGCTTCAGCATGCGCCGTTACGGTTCTCTACGGTCGAACGCACATTGTGCGTTCGAACGCACAACTCAGTAGTACGTTCGAACGCACCTCCTGCGTTCGAACGCACTCGTAGGAAATTTTGCCTATAAATAGGACCC